>WBNM01027963.1:11428-27010 GCA_013399055.1 Ramphastos sulfuratus | reverse complement strand
CAGCCCTCTGAGCATCTTCATGTCCTCCTCTGGACCCGCTCCAACACTTCCATGTCCTTCCTGTGCTGGGGGCTCCAGAACTGCACACAGGACTCCATATGGGGTCTGAGGAGAGCAGAGCAAAGGGGCAGAATCCCCTCCCTTGCCCTGCTGCCCACACTGCTCTTGCTGCAGCCCAGCACACAGTTGCTGTCTGGGCTGCACTCACACTGCAGGCTCATGTTGAGCTTTTCATCACCCCAGACCCCCAGGTCCTTTTCCTCAGGGCTGCTCTCAGCCATTCCCCACCCAGCCTGGAGTTGTGCTTGGGATTGTGCCTACCCAGGTGCAGGACCTTACACTTGGCCTTGTTGAATGTTATGAGGTTGGCTTGGGTCCACCTCTCCAGCCTGTCCAGGTCCCTCTGGATGGCATCCCTGCCCTCCAGCAAGTCAACTGTATATATAATAATTTTAAATTTATATTATTATATTCTATTTTTTTCTAAACACACATATATATAAAGGGGAAAGACACAACACAGGAGGAGTAGCAGAAGCTAAGCCAGTAGTGAAAAGCCTTGTAGGGAAAGACATTAGAGGATGGAAAATGTACCAGATAAAGCAGATGCCACTACTCTGATGGGAAAAGACAAAGCATTTCGGCAGGGGAATAAATGGAGGAAATGTGCCAAAAATAAAAGGAAGAGGCACTCACAGCTGACACAGAAAGGAAAGCAAATGTGCAAGTCACTTCAAAGAAGCCTTTAACTGCACTAGACAACCCTCCTGCCAAGCAGCAGTGCAAGCTGGAAGCCCTGAGCCTGGCATAAGCACAGGCTGCAAGAGGATGAAAAACTCCTGGGAAATGGATTAAATCCATCAGGAAAAAGGGCCAGCACCTGACAACACCAGCTTAGTGGCACTGAGGGAGTTGTGCAGTGAAGCCTGGGGAAAAGAGATTTTTTTAATTTTTTTTTTCCCCTCAATAGTGGAAATGTTGGAGTTCTATGAGGCTGTCCCAGCAGGGTGATCTTGGCTAATACTGCTGCTGGGGAGATGTTGGAACCTGTGCCGTGTAAGAGAGGTAAATGGGCACTGGATGCAGAGCAAGGAACAGGCTCACCTGAGGCTCTCAGCACTTTGGATGTACTTGAGATGTATCTGAGCAATTGCAGGGGACCAGGCTCCCCTTATTCCTTTGTTTTCCAATTTGGCATTGAGTTTAAGTTACTTTGGTATCCCCCTGCTTTGGCAGACTTTGACATTGATTCAATGATCTATGGAAATCACTTCCAACCCCTAACATCCTGTGATCCTGTGACTATGAGAGCATCTTGCAGAATAACTTCCAGCCCTATGGAATTAGATCTTTGTGGCTGCACACAGAGGTGCAAAACATTGCAAAACATGGAACAGGCTGCCCGGAAAGGTTGTGGCTGCTCCCTCCCTGGAGGTGTTCAAGGCCAGGCTGGACGAGGCCTTGAGTGACCTGTGCTAGTGGGAGGTGTCCCTGCCTATGGCAGGGGGTTGGAACTGGATGATCCTTGAGGTCCCTTCCAACCTTACATTGTATGATTCTCTAATGTGAACAACTAAGAAACAAATCAGCTCAAGGTGAACACTAGCACACAGCATCCTTGTGTGCTGTGGCATTATTATTGATTGGATAATGCAAACATTACTACTAAAACCACGTCCAAAAAGTCTGAGGCCAGGCTAACAAAAGTAGCTGGCTAAGGCCAGGACAGGACTCAGTGAAATGAAAACAAATATTCTGAACAATGAGAAGCAGAGAAGAGATTTTGTAAGGAAAAGCCTCAATAAAATAGGAGAAATCATCTGTATGAGTAATGTTATATGAACCAGTGGAGAGTTTAAACAAGGAGTGACCAACTGGAGTATGGAGTCCATGCAGCAAAGCAATTTGACACTAGAAAACCAGAATGCTTAAATATAAGTAGAAAACAGTTTTTTTTTTTTATTTTATTTTATTTCACAACTACTGTAGGGTTTCAAGAGCTAAAGATGTACCAGAGCCTTAGAGAAGAAACCAGATGTGTTGTAAACAGAAGTGCTGGACCCCATGAAGGGCATTTTGGTCAGGCATTAGAATAGGCTGCCCAGAGAGGTAGTGGAGTTGCTGTCTCTGAAAGTGTTCAAGAAATGTGTGGACATGGCACTTGAGGACATGATTTAATGGCCATGGTGGTCTTAGCTTGAAGGTTGGACTTGATGATCTTAGAGGTCTTTTCCAACCAAAACAACTCTATGATTCTGTGGTTATGTGCAAAGAGCCTAAAGAGCTCATCAATTGCCAGGCTCCCTTTCCAAATGAGGAAGAACTGAAAATACCTGACCTTTGAGTGGCATTTCAACTCAAAACATGGAGGAGAGGCTGAGGGAGCTGGGGTTGTTTAGCCTGGAGGAGTCTCAGGGCAGACCTTGCTGCTCTCTACACCTACCTGAAGGGAGGCTGTAGCCAGGTGAGGTTGGTCTCTTTTCCCAAGCACCCAGTGACAGAACAAGGGGACAGAGTCTCAAGCTGGATGTTAGGAAGAAGTTCTGCACGGAGAGGGTGATTGGCATTGGAATGGGCTGCCCAGGGAGGTGGTGGAGTCACCATCCCTGGAGGTGCTGAAGAAAAGACTGAATGAGGCACTTAGTGTCATGGTTTGGTTAATTAGAAGGTGTTAGGTGATAGGTTGGACTCGATCTCGAAGGTCTTTTCCAACCTGGTTGATTCTGTGCTGGAGCTGTCAGGCAGAATGCAACTGCTGCAAGGAACTGTAGGTGTCTTTAAGAAATGCTAAGAACCACTACTAGCAAAGAGAGTAGAACAGCTGATCTCAGCCGAGGGTGGAAGAGGCTAATTGCTACTTTGGTGATGAAGGAGAGATGCCAGCCTTGACTCACACCAGATCTCTCCAGAAGGGTCTTGCTTGCTGAGAATCCTCATTCAGATTGAGAGTAAAGGGTTCAGAACAGTTGCACTGAAGCCAAGCTCCTTTGCCATCATCTTTTCCTCATCATGGCCTGCAATGCTGCCAGGTTCTGAGTGGGTAGGAGAACCCCAGGGGTGTGGGAGGAAACCTCTGAGGGATCTTTCTATCTTCCTAACTTGTCTTGGCCAGCATCTCTGGCTGTAATTCCAGCATGCCAAGGTAAAGCTGACAGCAGCCAGCACGCTTTGAAAGGATGTTTTTCAGCTCTGAAAAATAATGGAGGAAAAATGCTTAGAGGAGAGTTTCCAAAACAGCAGTTTGGGATGGAGTTGTCTTCTGGCATTAGTAGTGAGAACTGTGATAGAGCCAAGTGAAATGAAGGGCTTTGCTCCATTCAAGACCATTTCCATTCCTAAAGATTAAAAATGTATAACTAAAAGAGTTTTTATTTCACTGGTGTTTCTCTCCCTGTCCCGTCCCCCCCCCCCCTTTTTCGACACCCANCATTTGTGAACACTCAAGGACTGCTGAAAATATAGAAATACAAATACCTTTAATGAGAAGAGAAAATTAAATATCTGGAACACTGATCAAGAGAAAAAACTAACAGTTAACAAGACCCCATGGGTAGTCAACAGGAATAAATCATTTTACCTCTCTTGAGGGAGTTGTGGCAAATAAGAGCAACTGCCTGGTTTTACATGGGTGTTACTCTCTGTTGAATACAGATTATACAGCGTTTGGAGTTCATAGATGCTCTATGCCCTCACTTTCCTGTTTTTCCATTTAGTGAAATGCATGTAAGTACTCTGCTAAATAAGATTCCAGCTCTATGAAGACAACCCTGAAAATTGCAGTTTCAAACCCTGCACAAAACTGCACGTAGATGGGAAGGCAACATGCAAATGAGTGCTGCAGTTCCCCTTTCTGACACTAAATAAAAAAACCCAAAATCAGGGATGTCTTTCTGTCTGTTCTCCTGTAGTGCAGCCGTGGTAGGAGGCAGGAATTCAGAGGGAGATAATCAGAGGCTATTGATGTCTGATACATCTTTAAATATTAAAGCATGCTGGCTTTGCAAACATACCTTTTTTTTTTTTGCTAATGTAAATCAGCTAATCCCTTTTTTTTTTTTTTTTTTTAACTCTGCAGTGGCATCTTGATGTGCTTATGCCTGGATGCCTTTTATCTTTGGTGCACATTCTGCTTTTCTTCTCCCTAGACACTGATTTCTGACATTTCAACTGAAGTGGAAACTTGATAGCGAGGAGAGATTCTTGTGCAGATGGAGCAGCTGCCTCTCCATGCTGTGCTGGTGGGCACACAGAATCACAGCAACATGCAGGTTGGCAAAGCCCCTCAGGAGCACCAAGTCCAACCTAGAACCCTGCTCTACAAGATTCACCTTAAACCATAGCCCCAAGCACCACATCCAAACGACCCTTAAACACATCCAGGGTGGGTGACTCCACCACCTCCCTGGGCAGCTCATTCCAGTCCCTGACCACTCTCTCTGTGGAAAAACTTTTTCCTAATGTCCAGTCTAAACCTGCCCAGTCTCACTTTGAGGCCATTCCCCCTTGTCCTGTCTCCAGTTACCTGTGAGCAGAGCCCAGCAGCAGCCTCTCCACAATGTCCACTCAGGTAGCAGTAGACAGCCATGAGGTCTGCCCTCAGCCTCCTCTGTTTCACAACAACCATCCCCAGCTCCCCCAGTCACTCCTCATAAGATTTATTCTCCAGGCCCTACCTGGCAGTTCACTCAGCACATGCACATTCAGTACAGTGCTTTATACACCCTTTCCTCATCATATCCCAGATTGAGAACCCACTTTCTGGTGATTTCTCAGGGAGGTTCATCATAGTGTTTGAGGTGTGCAGCTTTGAAGACGTTGGCAATGTTGTTTTCAAAACTGTTGTTGTTTTTAGTGGAATTCTCATTTCCTTTATTCATAAAAACAGGACTCATAAAACATCCTTTCCTAGTTTTCTGTGTGGTTAAGATATGCCTGTAGGGATAACTATTTGTAGATAATTGCAGAGTGGCATATGGAAAAGATAAGAGGTCCTGGGGCTGTTGGCCTGCGGCAACGTTTAAAGATCAGAGATGAGCACTGGCTGCTGGAGTTGCCAAAATCAGCAGCCAATGGCAGGCATGGCTGCAGTGGTGACACTGCCTTGAGTTTGCAGGGTATTGTGCCATTGACATTCACTTCACAAGCCCAAAGATTTTGCATCTGTGAATAATATGTGGTTTAGAGGAATTTAGTACTTGTGAGTAGAAAAATAAACAGAGTTCCACTACTTAGGCACTTTACACATAAGTTAAAAATAAAGTGCAAGGAAAATGAAGATCATAGAATAAAATAAAGCTCATAGAATGGTTTAGGTTGGAAGGGACCTCAAAGCTCATCCAGTTCCAACCCCCCACCATAGGCAAGGACACCTCCCATTAGAACAGGTCACTCAAGGCCTCTTTCAACCTGGCCTTGAGCAGCTCCAGGGAGGGAACATCCACAAATTCTCTGGGAAACCTGTGCCAGTGTCTCAAGACCTAGATATAAAACATGTTGGTTGATTGCAGTTCAGTCTCGTGAAGGAGGAGTAATGAGAAGAGCAGGGCAGCAGGAAGCACATCGTACACAGTGGTCACCAGACAAGACTCTATCCCTAATCAACAAGGTTGGTCTTAAAAGTGACTTCTTATCACTACTCAACAGCAGCAATAAGGATTCAGAAGCTGCAATCATCTCTATATATCTTTATGTTAAACCAATGTTCTACAAAGTTGGATTACGCAGCACCTTTCCCATCTGGAAAGCAGACATCATTTATCAGGGGGTGCATTGCCTTCAAAGTGATGTGAATCAGCCATGGACATGTTTGCTCCTCTTTGGCACTGAGAACAATTGCTGGCTTTTAATTTCTTGTCCTTAACGTCTTGCTATTTAAGATCTTGCAGTCTATGAATCATTGTCATCTTTTATTCTGCCAGTACTCCACAGAACTCTGCAATGTAGAGCTCCAAAGTTCAAAATAGTGGTGCTGAGAGTGTTGCACTTTGAGTGTAGGGTGCTGGCCAGGAAGATAGCTGTCACCAGAGACAAGGCTGTAGGAGCCTTTAATTGTATTACATTATAATTCCACTTGCAAAATAAATTGTGTAAAATAAAAGTAATTGAATCCTGGAATTCCAGCATTTATTTTCCAACAGCAAGAACTATTACAGCACAGAATAATTTTTCCAAAGCTGTTTCAGGGCTGGAAATGAAATTGGGCAGATCGATTGCCTGTTACTCTGATGCTTGCTGATGTGGCCCTAGTATGGAGGGTGAGGAGACTGAGTGTTCTGTCCCATGGTGATAAGCTTGCCCCACTGATTCTTTGGTGCAGTAGCTTCAGGACAGTTGGTTTTACCTGAAGTTTCATTTGGATGCGTGAATGGGCATTTGCAGATCTGCTGGGAAGGGACTTCCTGTCACATCAGCAAAGTAACAGCAACATTATTTATTTAGCCTGCTGTTTATCTTGGAGTTGTCTACTGCTGTGAACCTTCCTCCTACAATCAATAGCAGTAGCAGGGTCCCTGGTGGCTTGCATGAGGTCTTTGGTGTGTTTCCCTTGCCAAGAGCAGACTTCTGTCTGAAATAGGCCTTTCTTTTTGTCTCAGAAGAACTGTTCCAAGTGTGAACCCAGTTTGTAGTAGAGGGGCTTTCAAGCCAAAAAGGCTTGCAGAAGTCATTTGCTTGTTGAAGTCATTTGCTTGATGAGCTTTTTGTCTCTGGGAGGAGCCTTTGGCCAACAGAAAGGGTCAAGATTTGGAATTGAAATGTGATATTTGGTGCAGCTGGGGTTTGCATTCCAGTGTGCCACTGTCTAGGCCTCATAGCTGAAATCAGTATCACTAAGGAGAAACTCATTTCTCCTGGAAGGACATGGAACTGTTGGAGTGTGTCCAGAGTAGGCCACAAAGATGCTCAGAGGGCTGCAGCAGCTCTGCTATGAGGACAGGCTGAGAGAGTTTGGGCTCTGCAGCCTGGAGAAGAGAAGGCTTCCAGGAGACCTTAGAGTAGCCTTCCAGGATCTGAAGGGGGCTACAGGAAGGCTGGGGAGGGACTATTGACAAGGGCTTGCAATGACAGGACAAGGGGCAATGGGTTTGAACTGGCAGAGAGGAGATTGAAACTGGATGTTAGGAGGAAGTTGTTTGCAGTGAGGGTGGTGAGACACTGGCACAGGTTGCCCAGGGAGGTTGTGGCTGCTCCCTCCCTGGAGGTGTTCAAGGCCAGGTTGGAGGAGGCCTTGAGTGACCTGTACTAGTGGGAGGTGTCCCTGCCTATGGCAGGGGCTTGGAACTGGATGAGCTTTGAGGTCCCTTCCAACCTTACCATTCTATGATTCATTTGAAGGTGAGAAAATAATTGGGGTTTTATTTTCTGAAGTTTCACTCCAAGAGAAGAAAGAAACAGCTTAAATGAAGGAACATGGAAAACAAAAAGTGCCAGGAAAAAAATAGCATAAGAACTTTCAAATGGCAGAAATAAAGCTGCATTGGCAGCTCTAGTGGAGGAAAATCTTACTTTTTTTTACTAAATACTGTTTTTTATTGTAGCACTTCAGTGGTGGCAATCTCAGAGAAACTTTATGCACTGATTTTTATGTGGCTTTTTACTCTATCATGTGGTGGAAGCTGAATGCAGATCATTCAGACCAAAACATGCCCATTTTTCATTCTTCTTTTCATTTCTCTGGGCTGAAGTTGAAGGTTTATAGCTCACAGGCAGCAGCCTTCTGCTGTCAGCTTCTCTTTAGGACTTCATGCTGTGAACACAGTCAGATTGCTTTCTGCCTTCCCTGTCCTAGCCATGCCTCCCTCTGTCTGGTATAAAATCTTGACATTTTTCTCTGACTTCTTCCCATCAGTATCAATATAGCTGAAAAGAAACCTTGATCTTCTCCTGCTTCCCTCTAAGGTATGCCAGCTACTACTTGCTTAGTTACTGTAGCAACCTGGTTGGTTGTACTCTGGAACACGCTTTAGCTTTGGCTCTAAGCTTTACTGAGCTGAGTTCCCTTTTAATAGATATTTTAAGTCCACAGACTTAAAGTTCTTGTCTCATCTTGCTGTCTTGTGCCTTGGCTACTGCACCTGGCCTTGGCTGGCCATGGCTTTGGCAAATGTAGTCATGACCTGCTTCTGTCTATTCAGAATGATGCTGCAAATGGTTTTGTGTCTTGCCATTGTGTATTGTCCTTTTTGCATCTCCCTGCTGAATGCGTGCATGGTATCTGAAATCCCATGTGAGCTTTTCTGTCTCTGCTGATGCCATTTCTTTGATGCAGAAGTGCCAACACCAGCCTCCCCTCGTGATGGTCCTGTTACAGAAGTGCCCCTTGTTCCCTTCATTCTCTCCTCAAGCTTGCTAAGAGGCTTTTGGAGAGCATCTCCTGCCCTCCATATCATCTCTTCAGATTCAAGTGCTGACTCTAGGTGGGATACTGATAGGCTGGTACTACTGATCCCTTCTTATGATGTGTGGCATTGTCTTCTTGTTCTGGTGCTCTTCCCATCTGTCTCTTAGCTTGGACACTTTGCAGAGGAAGTCTTTTTATCTTTCTCCATGTGCAGGATCTATGATAACTTGAACGCAACCTGGAGCTGGAGCTTTTAGCAATACAGTGGTAGAAAGAAAAGTTACACATAGCAATATTTTCTTCCAAGGCAACTGTGCTTTTATTTGCAATGAACCATACAGTGCATGATCAAAACTTAATGAGAGATTACTTGGTGAAATAAAATTTTAGAGAGCTGAATAGTCTCACCACTTGGGGGATTTGTCAAATCCAGTCATAATCTTTGTTTGGAGCAGTTTAGCCATTTGGTTTTGAAAAAAAAGAAAATAAAAAAATTTGGAGTTGCCTTAAAATCTTCAAAATTCTAAGTTTGATTTAAAACTAGCATCGTATTCTTCACCTGCAGTTTATTTGCTTTCTCAGTCATGTGAGTAATGAGATTCTTTTAAATCTTTACCAGATACTTTCTACCTCTTCTTTTCTTAGCTCATTCTGTGTCTCCTCTGAAATGTTATGAATCTTGAGCTTTGAAGTCTGATTGTTTTTTTCCTCCTGTGATTTATTTTATTCCTTTCTACGTAGAATCATAGAAGCATTTTGGTTGGAGGAGATTATTATTGCAGTACTGCTAAGTCCATCACTAAACCGTGTCCCTCAGCCCCCCAGCTACACATCTTTTAAATGCCTCCAGGGATGGGGACTTCACCACTTACCTGGGCAGCTTGTTCCAATGCCTGGCAACCCTTTTAGTAGAGCAATTATTCCTAGTGTCCAACCTAAACCTTCCCTGGCATAACTTGAGCTTGTTTCCTCATGTCCTGTCACTTGTTATTTGGTAGAAGACACTTACCTTGCTACAGCCTACTTCAATCCAGTTGCAGAAAGCAATAAGGTCTCCTCCCCTCCAACCTCCTTTCCCCCATACTCAACAACTCCAGTTCCCTTACTGCTCCTCACCAGACCTATTTCCCAGACCCTTCACCAGCTTTGGAGTCCTTCTCTGCTCCTGCTCCAGCACCTCAATATCGTTTTTGTAGTGAGAGCCCCAAAACTGAACCCAGAACTCAAGGTGTGGCCTCAGCAGTGCCAAGCACAGGGGGACTGATCACTTCCCTCCTCCAGCTGGCCAGACTATTTCTAGTACAAGTCAGGATGCCAACCTAAACCATTCTATGATTCTATGCTGTTGGCCACCTGGGCACACTGCTATGACTGAACCATAGTTTATACAGATTGTTTCACTGAGCCCTTGTGTTGTCTTCTGTAATGAGTGATGCCAAGGCCATGCTGAACATGAAAGCTAAATTTCAATTCAGGTGGTCTGAAGCTGCTGACAAACCACCTCCTGCTCAGGAATTTTGGTGCCTTCCCTCAGATTTTTCTATGTTCTGTTTGACCTCTAGCTGATTAAACAACTCTTGATATTAAAATGCATTTTATCCTTGAAGACCATTATGGTTTTACATCTTCCTTTCATTTAATAACTGCAACAGGCACTTTAAGTGATCCTGAATATTGATGATCATTTCACATCACAGAGTGTCAGAGGCTGGAAGGGACCTTGAGAGATCATCTAGTCATAGAATCATAGAATGGTAAGGTTGGAAGGAGACCTCAAGGATCATCTAGTTCCAACCCTGTGCCATAGGCAGGGACACCTCCCACTAGCACAGGTCACTCAAGGCCTCGTCCAGCCTGACCTTGAACACCTCCAGGGAGGGAGCAGCCACAACCTCCCTGGGCAACCTGTGCCAGTGTCTCACCACCCTCACTGCAAACAACTTCCTCCTAACATCCAGTCTAAATCTCCCCTCTGCCAGTTCAAACCCATTGCCCCTCATCCTGTCATTGCAAGACCTTATAAATAGTCCCTCCCCAGCCTTCCTGTAGCCCCCATCAGATACTGGCAGGCTACTCTAAGGTCTCCTGGAAGCCTTCTCTTCTCCAGGCTGCAGAGCCCCAACTCTCTCAGCCTGTCCTCATAGCAGAGCTGCTCCAGAAAAGTTCAGCTTTTAAATTAACCATAGGGTTGTGAATAGGCTGAGCTTAGGCATTGTTTACCTCATTGCTGGTTTTCCTTCACTGATGTACTCAGAACCATTTAGTGAGAACTAAGTATTTTGATCTAAGCAATCTGTCCCCAAGGAAGCAACTCCTGCTCTTGTAAGAAAAGAAGTCCCTGGGACATGAACCATTTTCATTGTGAGAGTTCTTCACCAGCAAAAAATATTTTTTTTTTCCAGGTATGTCTTACAAGTGGTATAGTGCAACCTACCTGCACCAAGACCTTTGATTCAAAATGCAGAACAGCTTCTCTTCAGCATGTTATAGACTGGCAAGTTTCATTACTTGTGTAACAGAAAGGATCAAGGGCCACAGGAGTTGGAAAAATAAAGTATTTGGGGGGATTTCTTGGATCCCTGGCATCTTGTGCACTTTTATTGCAACTGATTGATGATTGATGGCTGCTTGACCTTTGCTGTTCCTATTTTTTTCCAAGTAAGAAGTAAATTTAATAATTATATTCTATTTGAGCTCAGCTCTAACCAGAAATACAAAAAAATATTTTTTTTTCTGACCTTTGTATGAGTATTCTTTAAAAGAAAATGAAAAAGCATGAGGATTATTTGGCTTAGGAATACTGCACAAAACCTGCAAATGCCAGGAAACTCTGACAGCTTGCCAAGGTAGCACAGAACTGTAGGGGCCTGTCGTTGGCAAATTGGCCTTTGCTAAGCAGTTGCCATCCATATCCTGTTAGGAGGTTACCATTCAGATAGAACAGTTCTCATTGGAAGGATTTGTCAGCTGGAAAGAGATTGAGCAGGACACAGAATTTCATCTGGGTTGTTTTATGAAGATTTCAGAAGAGGACATGGAACTGTTGGAGTGGGTCCGGAGGAGGCCACAGAGATACTCAGAGGGCTGCAGCAGCTCTGCTGTGAGGACAGGCTGAGAGAGTTGGGGCTCTGCAGCCTGGAGAAGAGAAGGCTTCCAGGAGACCTTAGAGTAGCCTTCCAGGATCTGAAGGGGGCTACAGGAAGGCTAGGGAGGGACTATTGACAAGGTCTTGCAATGACAGGACAAGGGGCAATGGGTTTGAACTGGCAGAGGGGAGATTTAGACTGGATGTTAGGAGGAANGTATTAAACACCTCCATGGAAGGGACAGCCATGACCTCCCTGAGCAATCTGTTCCAGTGTCTCACCACCTTCACTGGAAAGAATTTCTTCCTAATCTTTAGTCTATTTCTGCCCTCTTCCAGCTTAAATCATTTCTCTCTCATCCTTTCACTGCAAGCCCTTGTAAAAAGTCCCTTCCCAGCTTTCTTGTAGATCCCCTTCAGCCTGAAACCATTAATCCCTCAGCCTGTCACTACACTACCCAAAAATTAGAGAAGTAAAACTCTGCAGGAGTATAGATACCCTTTGCAGTGTAATAAGTGTGAACATCCTCATACTTATGCGTAGTGCACGTAACTGTGTCCAGCAGATCAGGGGAGGTTCTCCTGCCCCCTCTACTCAGCCCTCCAACCTCATCTGGAATGATGTGTACAGTTTGGGGCTCTTCAGTTCAAGAGGGACAGGGAACTGCTGGAGAGACTCAGATAGCTACAAGGAAGTTTGAGGGAGTGGAGCATCTGTCTTACAAGGAAAGTCTGAGACACCTGGGGCTGTGTAGTCTGGAGAAGAGAAGGCTGAGAGGGGACTTTATCAATGTCTGCAGATACCTGAAGGTGGCTAACAGGAGAATGAAGCCAGTCTCTTTCCAGTGGTACCCAGTGAGAACAAGGGGCAAGGGACATAAACTCAGTCACAGAAAATTCCATCTCAACATGAGAAAGTTTTTTTATACTGTGAGGGTGACAGAGCAGACAGAGCACTGGAGCAGGCTACCCAAAGAGGCTCTGGAGTTCCTTCCTCTAGAGATCTTCAAACCCCACCTGGATGCATTTCTCTGTGGCCTCCCCTAAGTGGTCCTGCTTTGGAGGGTTGGATTCAGTGATCTCTGGAGATCTCTTCCAACCCCCACCATTCTCTGATTCTATGTCTGGTATTCAAAGGTGAGATTAAACCAAAACCTGTCTTCACTCTTTTTTTTGCCCCTAATAATCCCTCACAGACCTCATGTGTCTGTAAGCCAAGCTCAGGTTCTTTGCAAAGGGAAATTTTCACTAAGCCACAACCCCATTTGGTCGTTCTTGGTATTGCAGAGGTGGCAGAACTGTTTAATGGGAGTGAAAACAAGTCAAGATCTGCCAATGCTTTCCCCTCGCCAGGCTTCCATGGTGCCATGCTGGTGTCATACACAGCGACATGTGGCTCTGGAGGGATCTGCAGGCTGCTTGGCCTGGCACCAAAGCTCTAGAGTTCTGTTAACTCATAATATACAGCATAGGAGACACAGAATGACTTTAATTTCATTTTGGCTTTGATCTCAGGTTTGGTTTTTTTTCTCCTCTCTGAAAATACTTTGACATTCATCTCACTGACTTTGTGTGATGCCATTCAGAAATTCAGTGCTAATTAATGCCACTGTGTTTCCTGGGTTGCTTTGGACCACAGAGAATTGCAGTGCACAGGATCACAGAACTAACCAGGTTGGAAAAGACCTCTAGGATCATGGAGTCCAACCTATCACCTAACTCTTCTAATTAACTAAACCATGGCATTAAGTGCCTCATCCACTCCCCTTTTAAACACCTCCAGGGATGGTCACTCCACCACATCCCTGGGCAGCCCATTCCAATGCCAATTACTCTTGCTGTGAAGAACTTCTTCCTAACATCCAGCCTAGACCTGCCCTGGTGCAGTTTAAGATTGTGTCCTCTTGTTCTGTCACTGGGTGCCTGGGAGAAGAGACCAACCCCACCTGGCTTCAGCCTCCTTTCAGGTAGCTGTATACAGCAATGAGGTCTGTCCTGAGCCTCCTCTTCTGCAGGCTGCACACCCTCAGCTCCCTCAGCTTCTCCTCACAGGGCTGTGCTCCAGGCCCCTCAGCAGCCTTGCTGCCCTTCTCTAGACACATTCAAGCACCTCAACAGCTTTCTTAAATTGAAGAGCCCAGAACTGGACACAGCACTCAAGGTGTGACCTGACCAGTGCTGAGTACAGGGACAGGATCACCTCCCTGGTCCTGCTGGCCACACTGTTCCTGATGCAGACCAGGATGCCATTGGCTCTCCTGCCCACCTGGGCACACTGCTGGCTCATCTTCAGCTACTCTCTACCAGTACCCCCAGGTCCCTTTCTGCCTGGCTGCTCTCCAGCCACTCAGTCCCCAGCCTGTAGCACTGCATGGGGTTGTTGTGGCCAAAGTGCAGAACCTGGCACTTGGCCTTGTTAAAACTCCTGGCATTGGACTGAGCGCATCTGTCCAGGTCCCTCTGCAGAGCCCTTCTGCCCTCTAACAGATTGACACTTGCTCCCTTCTTGGTGTCACCTGCAAACTTGCTGATGGTGGACTCAATCCCCTTATTCAGTATCTTCTGTTGTTATTTATCCATCATTTTAGCTTTTTGGCTTGTTACACTTGAGGCAGCTTGGCTAACTACTTTTTTGTTTGTTTGTTTGTTTTCTTTTTAATGCATATAATTTCTCTCATGCAAATAATTGCTAAGCATTTATTTCTTTTCCAACCTGGATGTTTCTGTGAGTCTGATGTGTGACCCTTTAGCAGTGCCCAAGAGGCAGGCAGGACTTCCCTTTCCTGATGTGATTTGCCACAGAAATGGTGTCACTTGTGAGATCCAGGACCTCAAAGGCTGCTTTTGTGGGCTAGATTGTACGGACAGACTGGAAGCTGAGCACATCCCAAGGCATGACACAGCCCTTCACAAGCAACTTTGCAGACCCAGTCAAGAAGATGTGCTCTGCTACAAGAATTGCTGAGGGGGAACCTGAAGATAAAATGGAGGATACTTGGCCTGCTCTAGGAACTCTTCACCCCCTCAATAATTGTACTTGGAGTCTGCAGTAAAGCTCTAAGAGGTGGCAACAGCATGTGTGAAGGTGGTGAATTGTTCCTTCCTAACATGGAGAAAGCCTCAGGAGCAACCCAAAGTGTAGTAACACCGAAATCTTACTTTTGAAGCACTGTGCTAGAAATGTGGTCTGGCTTTACCTGTTCTTTAGTGACACCTGAGGGTTAGACTGTGTGTGATTGCTCCTCAGCTCTTGCAGTCACCATTTTAGTTCTTCAGGAGATGCTCTCTTGTTTTAGTCAGTTTCTCTATGGAGTAGCTGAAGGTAATACCAAGATGAAATTCCACTCTATAAGTGTAGTTCTAGCTCCCTAAGATCCAGAACTGCTACTAACACATAAGAAACTTTGGCTGAAACAGTCTTTAGAGATGGATGAAGAAGGTCTATGATAACCCTTTGCTTTGATACCATCATCTTAACACAGCCATCTGTTCATGTGTTGTATCTCTTTACTTGAACTCATTGAAGTGCATTATCATAGAATGCTGAGAGTTGGAAGGGACCTCTGGAGATCGAGTCCAACCTCTCTACTAATGCAAGTTCAAGAGCAGGTTGTGCAGGAATATGTTCAGGTGAGGTTTGAAAGTCTCCAGAGGAGACTCCATTACCTCTCTGGGCAGCCTGGTCCAGTGCTCCATCTCTCTCAAAGTAGTTTCTACTTAAGCTGAAGCAAAACCTCCTGCCTTCTAGTTTGTATCCATTGCTTCTTGTCCTGTCACTGGCCCCCACTGCAAAGAGCCCAGCCCCATCCATACTCATGACCTTCACCCTTTAGATCTTACCTGCTCTTCTGTAGAGATGTAAGACAAGCTACTGTTCTTGCATACTCTTTTTCTTGCCTTACAAACCAGTGGATTCAGAGGTAACCAAGGCCATTAGAGGTCTTCTCACACTACTTCTTCATTTACTTTTAGAATCATAGAATCATAGAATGGTAAGGTTGGAAGGAGACCTCAAGGATCATCTAGTTCCAACCCCCTGCCATAGGCAGGGACACCTCCCACTAGCACAGGTCACTCAAGGCCTCGTCCAACCTGGCCTTGAACACCTCCAGGGAGGGAGCAGCCACAACCTCCCTGGGCAACCTGTGCCAGTGTCTCA
>WBNM01027963.1:0-11318 GCA_013399055.1 Ramphastos sulfuratus | reverse complement strand
CAGCACTGACCCCTGAGGGAGCCACTTGTCGCTGGTCTCCAGGTGGACATTGTGCCATTGCTACCATGTACCCAAACCTGCCCTGCATTTTGCTAGCTGTCCCTTTTGGTGACTTCCTGTGAAGCACTTGATTGCAATTTACTTGAATTTCCCTCATGCAGCAGATTTACTGGAACTGGCTTAGTGGAACTTATTGGTCAGTGCAGAACCGAAGGGTGGTAGCGATGCTAAAAAGAATCTGAGGATGAAGAAGATGATAGAGACCAGGACAAAGCTGTCTTGATCTTTAGTTTAACACATGCTGTACCATTTTAACTGCTTCCTTTTGGGTTGATCCCAGTATTGCTGGATGAAGCAATACCTAATTCGGTTGTTATTTTTCCTCCTTTGACTTAATCCATACTACTCCTCCTCCTTCTCCTCATTATTTTTTACCCAAGATCTCCATTTATTTTTTAACAAACCAACCTAGAGGATGTGGGGAAATGTGTGACAGGGGTAGCTAGGCTAAGCATGGAAGTATGAAACTGGAAGCCAAATAAATTGCTGTGTCTCTTAGGGATCAGCAATGTGTAACCATTAAGTGAGACAGGGAAAAGCAGGAAGGACAGTTTTACTGACACAAATAAGTAAACATAGAAATAAAACCCCAAAAGGGAAATGAGCTCACAGAGAAAGCAGCAATAAACAAGCTGTACACAAGATGAACAGCCAGAGAAATAAATAAGCAAAAACCAAAATAAATGCCAACAAGCAAGGCTGATGGGGAGGAGGGAAAAAAAATACAAAACACAAACCCAAGCAGCTGTTAAGGAAGAGAAAAAGAAATTGAGCAAATGTTGCATGCAAGTGGAAGAAAATCCTACTTAGGGCTGTGTCCTAAAATGCCCTGAGAGAATTTTGATTGTGTGGACAGTGTAGGTAGACACAGCTGCTGGAGGTTTTAGAATTGTGGAATTGTTTTGGTTAGGAAAGACCTCTAAGATCATGGAGTCCAACCATCAACCCAACACCACCATGGCCAGCAAACCATGTCCCCAAGTGTCATGGCCACAGGTTTCTTGAACCCCTCCAGGGCTGGTGACTCCACCACCTCCCTGGACAGCCTGTTCCAATCCCTGACCACTCTTGCAGCAAAGAATTTTTTTCCTAACCTCCAACCTAAACCTCCCCCAGCACAATTTCAGGCCATTTCCCCTTGTCCTTTCCCTTGTTCCTTGGGAGAAGAGAGCAACCCCCACCTGGCTCCAGCCTCCTTTTTCAGGGACTTAGAGAGCCAGAGGCTCTCCCTTCAGCCTCCTTTGTTCCAGGCTCAACAACCCCAGGTCCCTCAGCTGCTCCTCACCAGCTCTGTGAGGATCTCCAGATCCTTCAGCAGCTTTGTTGCCCTTCTCTGCTCCAGCCCCTCAATGTCCTACTGGGAGCGAGAGGCCCAAAACTGACCCCAGTATTTGAAGTTTGGCCTCACCAGAGCCAAGCACAGCAGCACAATCACTTCACTACCCCTGCTGGGAGTTACCATTTGTTTCCATCCTTCATTCATTGTCTTACCAGAGCAAAAGCTGTAGGTTCCAGGTTCCCATTGAGTCAGCCCTTTATGATGCTCTCCGTAGAATGAGGGACCTGTATTTGCAAGGTCTCTACCATGGAGGGTTCAACTTTTGCTGGATCCTGGTAGAAATGCTGCCTGTCTTATACAGGATATATAAGTGCTGGGAACTCAATGTCATAAAATGCTGTTGGAGGCAAATTTAAACCTTTTCTAAGCTCTCTGAGCCTTGTGTTCACTGCACACAAAATTTACATCACAGTCTAAATTTCTGTGTTCATTAGAACTGTGAAAGAACTCATTCTGCCCTTTCTGCTTGATAAGAAACATTTGTGCTTTCTGCTATGTATGTCACAGCAGTGTGCCTGATCCATGGCTTCACAGGTTTAAGCCATGAAATAATTGGGAGGGTTGGTCAAGTCTTAATTAAAATAACCTTGAAATATTAGAATCATAGAATCAGTCAGGGTTGGAAGGGACTACAAGGATCATCTAGTTCCAACCCCCCTGCCATGGGCAGGAACACCTCACGCTAGATCAGGCTGTCCAGAGCCTCATCCAACCTGGCCTTAAACATCTCCAGGGATGAGGCTTCCACCACCTCCCTGGGCAACCTGTTCCAGGCTCTCACCACCCTCATGGTGAGGAACCTCTTATAGAATCATAGAATGGTAAGGTTGGAAGTGACCTCAAAGATCATCTAGTTCCAACTCTCTGCCATAGGCAGGGACACCTCCCACTAGTACAGGTCACTCAAGGCCTCATCCAACCTGGCCTTCAACACCTCCAGGGAGAGAGCAGCCACAACCTCCCTGGGCAACCTGTGCCAGTGTCTCACCACCCTCACTGGAAACAACTTCCTCCTAACATCCAGTCAGAATCTATCCATTTCTAGCTTTGTTCCATCCCCCCCAGCCCTATCACTACCTGACAGCCTAGAACATCCCTCCCCAGCTTTCTTGTAGACCCCATTAAGATACTGGAAGGCCACAATAAGGTCATCTCAGAGCCTTCTCTTCTCCAGACTGAACAGCTCTAACTCCCTCAGTCTCTCCTCATAGCAGAGGTGCTCCAACCCTCCGAGCATCCTCATTTTGCATTTAATGACTTTGTGACTGGCTTCCAAACATTTACTTTCAGTTTTTTGCTGTGCTATTAGATCAGAGGTGTCTACAGAAAGCAGTTTTGAGGACTTGTCTGGATGTATTGATTTTTATAACGCCACTTGAAGAAGTTGGATGTACCTAAATACATAAATATGGGTGCACAAGCAATTTCATTACAGCAGCCATAAAAGATAATGTCATCCCTTTGGATCTTTATTTATTGTTTATTTATTTATTGCTTTTAACAGAGTGTGTCACAAATACAGAATCAATGTGTTTGGGGCAATATTTTGTCTGTTTAGATGTGTGTTTTGTGAGGGTCTGTCTGGAGCATCCCTCTAGATGAAGTGAGGCAGGGCTCTTCCACAGGGAAAGGCAGTAGGGGAGTGCTGCATTAGCAGACTAGAGGGTGAGGCTCCTCATCCAGCCAAGGGATAGAAATAAATTATATAAAGCACTTAGTTGAATTTGATATGCCACTGAAGAATGGAATTACTTGAGACTGGAAAACCTGACAGGGCATTTCAGTTGCTGGTTTCCCAGATTTTTGCATTTGGGTTTGTGTTTGCTCTTTATACAACATCATAATAGAGGAGGGGAAAGAAAACCAACACAGAGCACTTTTGGTTTGTTTTACAGGAACCCAGTGTAAATGCAAGCTGCACTTGAGGGTCGATACTCAAGCTTCAGCAGCTGTTAAGACAGGCACTGCAGTTCTGTTCAGAAAGATAAATGGAGTGGTTGAGTGGTTTGTTGGTGCTGGAAATCTGAATGAGGTTAGAGAGTCACTGAAAAGCTGCATTTTTATCAAGAAAATTCCATCAAGTTGTTTGCAAGCAGAAACTGGACCCCACAACACAAAAAAATTATTTGTCTGTAAATCCATTCAGACAGATTTATTTTTTTTTAAAGTCATAGAATTAGTTTGGTTGGAAAAGACCTTAAAGATCATCAAGTCCAACTGTTATCTAACTACCAAATCTGGTGCTAAACGATGTCCCTCAGCATCACCTCTCTTTTCAACACCTCCAGGGATGGGGATTCAACCACCTCCCCGGGGAGCCTGCTCCAGTGCTTGAGAACCCTTTCAGGGAAGAAGTTTCTGCTGATCTCCAACCTAAACCTCCCCTGGGGCAAGTTTGGGCCATTTTCTCTTGTCCTGTCACTTGCTACTAGGGAAAAGAGACCAACATCCACCTCACTACAACCTCCTTTTGGGAGAGAGCAAGAAGGTCTCCTCTCTCTACCTTTTACAGGATAAGCCTCACCCATCTAAAACCATTGGAGAGATTGCCAGGAGCCATTGATTCCAGCCCACAAGAGGATTCTGTGATGGGAAGGAAGGTGATTTGACAAAAGGTTTTTGGCAAAACCTCTTCTGCTCTCCTGCCTGCTGGCATTGCTCGCAGTGGGGGGCAAGCACTGCCCTCTCCCAGCCTATTATATGGAGTAGCCTGTCAGGGGAAAGAGATGGTTGGAGAAATGGGAAGCAGGGTTGATGTTTTGCCTTGAAGATAAGGCACAGATGCATGATGCATATATCATCCAATGTATTGGAATATACTTTTGCATTAGGGAAAAGAATTGAATTTTTCTTTTAATTGACTTTCTTTTTAATTTGAGAATGTAAGAAAGCTCTGATGGAGAAGACTGCCTTAGACTGAGGAAATGGCATGTTGTTTTACAACCCCTGACAAGTTAATGCTGGAATTAACATCTTTGTGTAAAATTTCAGGGAAAATAAAGGTGCTTTCAGTCTAAAAGCACACTCTGTAATCAGCAAGATTGAAGGATATTCATATGTATTGTAGAAGTCAAAATGTTCCAGGGGCTTCTTGAAGTTTGAATAGTACAGAACAAACTCTGCAGCTCAGTTCCTCTCTGTAATTCCCATGATCCATAATTCTTCACTTTTGAGAGCAATTTTAGCAGTTTCCAAATGCATCCAGGTAATGTGTGTTGAATAGTATTTAACAGAGGGAAGAGTGATCTTTTAAATTGGATTTTGTAAAACACAAGCACTGTAATGGGGCTGTGAATAAAAGAGTGCGAAGGATGCCACTGTGACAGGCAGCTTAATGCTGTGCTTTAATAAGCATCACTGTGGAAGCATTAGGCTGTCAAAAGTCTTCTGAAAAGAGCCCAGTTTGTAAATGGCAAGCAGAGAGAATTTGCACAGAATCCTGGAATGGTTTGAGTTGGGAGGGACTGTAAAGATCATCTAGTTCCAACCCCCTGCCATAGGCAGGAACACCTTCCACTAGAACAGGTCACTCAAGGTCTCATCCAACCTGGCCTTGAACACCTGCAGGGAGGGAGCAGCCACAACCTCCCTGAGCAACCCGTTCCAGTGTCTCACCAGCCTCATTGTCAAGAATTTCTTATAATCTCCAGTCTAAATCTGCCCTCCTCAAGCTTCAATCCATTCCCTCTCATCCTGTCACTAGAAGCCCTTATCAAAAGTCCCTCCTCAGCTCTTCTCTAGCCCCTTTCAGTTACTGGAAGGCTGCTCTAAGGTCTCCCAGGAGCCTTCTCTTCTCCAGGCTGAACAACCCCAACTCTCCCAGCCTGTCCCCATAGTATTTTCTAATATTTTATGCTGGTTTTTGTCTTGTAGAGTATCAGAGCTTCAGGGCTGGTGCTGTTGGAAACCATTCTTTTTGGATCACTTCTTCTGTACTTCCCGGTAAGTCAAGCTAGAACTTTTGGTTTTGGTTGTTTGGTTTGGGTTTTTTTTCTTTTTATGTCATCCTGATTTTTAAATAAACATTGTGTGAGTCAGCGTGGTGAAAATAGAAGTGTTGCAACTATTTCTGTGCTATATATTATATAATTTATGTAATGATTGGTTTAATCTGGCTTTAAAATGTGCTGTGTTCTGTAAATATTCTTAAGAACACTTGGATGTTTTACCAGATTTGCAGTAATTCTCCATTTGCAGTTTAAGGAATTTTCCAGTGTTTTTATACTTGGAAGTTTTCAGATGTTCTGGGTTTTAAGCTGAGTTTTTGCTTTCAAAGATGAGACCTCTCTGAAGTGTGCTAGAGGAAAAATATGCAAAGTTTGTGAAAGGAAGACTCTGGTTATGCCAAGTATTTCTCTAGAACACAGTAGAAAGGGGAGGAATTATTTCAGTGTATTATAGGCATGTGTTTTGATGTGTTTGAAGCTCTGTGGCATGTAGGTTCAAGATGAGGAAGAAATTCCTCCCCATGAGGGTGATGAGGCATTGCAACAGGTTGCCCTGAGAAGGTGTGGAGGCTCCAAACCTGGCAATCACAGAAACATTCTGGTTGGAAAAGATGCCCCAGGATCACCAAGTCCAGCCCATATCCCTGCTCTACAAAGTTCACCATTAAACCATATCCTCAAGCACCACATCCACACAACTTTTAAACACACCCAGGGTTGGTGACTCCAACTGGTCAGCCACTGGTGATTCCAGTGCCTCACCATTCTTCCTGGGAAAAAACATTTCCTAATGTCCAGTCTAAACCTACCCAGTCACACCTTGAGGCCATTCCCTCTTGTTCTATCACTAATTACCTGTGAGAAGAGACCATCAGCAGCCTCTCTCAACATACTTTCAGGTAGCTGCAGACAGCCATGAGGTCTCCTTCAGCCTCCTCTGTTTCGCACTAACTATCCCCAGCTCCCTCAATCGCTCTTCATCAGATTTATTCTCCAGGCCCTTCACACCTTCCTTGCCCCCCTCTGCACTGACTCCAGCACCTCCACATCCTTCTTGTAATGAGGTGCCCAAAACTGAACGCAACACTCAAGCTGTGGCCTCACCAGAGCCAAGTACAAGGGCACAATCACCTACCTATCCCTGCTGGACACAGCATTTCTAATCCAAGCCAGGATGCCAGTGGCTTTCTTTGCTACCTGGGCACACTGCTTGCTCATATTGCCTTGGTTGTCCATTACAACAATGTTCAAAAACAGATTGGACAGGGCCTTGAGCAGCCTGGTCTAGTAGGAAATGTCCCTGCCCAAGGTAGGGGACTTGGAACTAGATGATTTTCAAGGTCCTTTCCAACTCAAACCATTCTATGATTCTGTGTATTTGGGCAATGAGATGGTGTTAGCCCTCTGCTGTAAGTGGGGCAAAGAAGTCACTTTACAGTTGCATGAAGTATGTGTCACAAAACTGAGAAAATACAAGTCCCTTCTCTCTCCAAAAATCCCAGAAAACCTGAATTTGTTAATTGCCACTCGAATCAGGTACAGAGAGCAGAGAAAGCAGGGTGTTAGTGTGAGTTGAATGAAGCTGAATGAAAGGGTGCAGATCAGGAGATGGAACCAAACATGGAGTGGTGGATGACTTGAAAATGTGTCTATGTTCTTCTTTTTTTTCCCTCAGCAGTCAGAACCCTCTGTGCTTTTACAGGCCATGGTGTAGTCACTTAGAGGCTAGCTGGAAAACAAAGCTCCTTAGCAAGTGCAGATCGAGCAGCAAATAAACTGTGGTTGATTGAGGTGTGAAGAAAACTACAATAAACACAAATCCTCATGGAATTTTTATAATTAGTGTTTTGAGTCACATGGGCCTCTCAAGATCTACAGAAGTGTCTGCATTTCTAGAATATTTATGTGTTTTTTCATCTCTCACTTGGCTGTTGTCAGGAAGGAAGAAGTTTTGAGTTATTCCATATTGTACAGATGCTTTTTACAACTTGCAGTACCTCTCCCCAGGGTTTTCAGAGCTTCTTTCATATTCTTTTCCTTCAGCAGAACAGAAAGGCATGCACTGCTTCCTCAGCTGGTATACAGTGCTGTGAAGCATTTACAGAAAAGTACAGCAAGCAGTTTCCTTTCCATGGCTTTCCCAAAGAACCATGGAACTGTGTAGTGGCTTTCCCAGGCAGGGTCTCTGTAGGAACCAGTCAATGTTTGTACAACCTCATCTCCAAAGCATGCCAGAAGCTTCACTATAGCTCCTGCTGCTCACCTATCTCTGGTTATTTTCTTTTCCAGTTCTCCTCTTGACTCTCTGATCATTGTATTTAAAAGGATGAATGTCATTTGATGGTTGTTTTATCTTCAAGCTCTAGAGGCTCAGTATCAGGGATAAAAAACTCCTCTGTCAGCTGCTGACCTGAAGAAGAACCATTCTGTTAGATGCAAGAAGTGGCCATCCACAGCCTTTACATGCAGAGAAGAGAAATAAAGGAAGTGGAGCTTGGAGGGAAGGGTTTGATAACCAAAGCATCCTCTCAGCTTTTTGCTGGTGTTTAAATATTTGTCCTTTTCTTTTTTTTTTTTTGTTCTTACTGACATGAATGGTGTTAAATGTACAGCAAGTACAAAATGATGATTTGGCATCTCCTAAAGAAAAATATTTTACAGGAAATTCCTGAATAGCCTGGCTTCCAGCTGGGAGGTAGACACCTGAGCACAGCTTGTCCTTCTCTGCACATCTCTTTCTCATCCTGTATAAACCTGGGCACCAAGAACCCATTCTGTTAGAAACCAATATGCAAAGTGTGCAGCCTGACTTACCTCTTACAGTGGTTTTATGCTCCCACACTCTTTGCTGGGTCTCTCTTTCTATCTTGCTTAGGGAATTATTAGTCAGGCTGCCACTCCTACAACCTGAAATAAAACAAAAGAAATAAGAAGAGAGAAATGTTTTTGTTTCTGTTTCCAAGGTCTTAGGGAAAACAGGTAGAGGTTGTGGTGGTGGGAGGTCATATTAGTGTTCAGACAAAGAAATTATTCCTGNATTGAGGCTAATTGGAATATTGTAATGAGAGAAGTCAGATCATTGGCTGTGAAAAAAAAGAAAATAGTGATGTCTATGTGACTCATAGGTTCTACTGAGAGATATAAACCCAAGAAACATAAAGAAAGTCAGTCAGTGTTTCTGGCTGCTGCTACTGCATTAACTATCTCTGCCTGAACCTGTGTAACCCCAACTAATCATTCTGCTTCTATCTGGCAATCTCACCCCTGCATGTAAGACTTCTGATGTAAGGGTGGGGGTGGAAAGAAGGAGGACAGTTAGTTTGAAAGCCTTCCTGGGTGGTTCTGCTGCTTGGGAGGAGTTTAGTAGTTCTGTTTATAATTGTATATAGCTGTAAATATCTGTATATAAAACAAAGCCTGGGGCAGATAGAGAAATGCCAGCATATCAGTATCTCTGCCCTTCAGTTCACTGCAAGGGAGGTTTCATCCATTTCTCATCCAGGGCAAGACAGCAGAACCACAAAAGCATGAAGGCTGTAAAGCATACCCAGAGAGAGATGATCTTTAAGAAAGAAAAGCCAGTGTTTCTGCAAGGTGTGAATTATGGGATGTGTGTCCCTGGAATGTGAACCGTTGATGTTTTGCTGTGCATGGGCAATATCTAAGCACCTGGAAAATAAATCTTATGAAGAGCGACTCAGGGAGCTGAGGATGGTTAGTTTGAAGAAGAGGAGGCTGAGGGGAGACCTCATGACTGTCTACAGCTACCTGAAAGGATGTTGGGAGAGGCTGCTGCTGGTCTCTTCTCACAGGTAAATAGTGATAGAACAAGAGGGAATGACCTTAACCTGCAACAGAGTGGATTTAGACTGGAGATTAGGAAACATTTTTTCCCAGCAAGAGTGGTCAGGCATTGGAATGTGCTGCCCAGGGAGGTGGTGGAGTCCCCAACCCTGGGTGTGTTTAAGGTCGTTTGGATGTGGTGCTTGAGGATATGGTTTAAGGGTGAACTTTGTGGGGTAGGAATGTCAGCTGAACTTGATGATCCTGAGGATCTTTTCCAACCTGAATGTTTCTGTAACTTTGTGTGCTCACCTGCTCATTGACTGGAAAAGGAGCACAGAGCAGGATGGAATGAGAAAGCAAGAAAACTCAAGCTCTGTATGGAAAGTCTTGTTTGCACCAGCTGATGTTCACAGACATCTTCCTTCACAGCAAAATGTAGAGCATAGCTTATCAGTTATCATATTGGCTCTTAAGTCACCATCCCTGGAGATGTTCAAGGCACGTTTGGACGTGGCACTTGGTGCCATGGTCTAGTCTTGAGGTCTGTGGTAGTGGGTTGGACTTGATGATCTTTGAGATCTCTTCCAACCTTGCTATACTGTGATACTGTGATACCTGCAAAGCAGATCTGGGTCATATCCATTTTTTTTTTCACTTTTTCCTGTTACTTGGAGGGTTTAGCTGTTTTCTGAAAAGAATTGGGCGTATTCTCTAGCTCAGTGAAATGGTTAAAGACTCAGTAATATGAGCATCAGCTTTTCGAGTTGGTCCTCATTTTATGATAAAGGAGTGCATTACAACTTTAAAACTAATTAATACAAATCTCACCTCTCATAGACATGAACTTTTCTACAGCTATCATGAAATGCAAGTTAAAATGTGGAATGGTGTTGGCCAGTTAAGGCCAGACAAGCATCGCTGCAGTAAGTTGGTATTCTTTTATAGAATCATAGAATAGTAAGGTTGGAAGGGACCTCAAGGATCATCTAGTTCCAACCCCCTGCCATAGACAGGGACACCTCCCACTAGTACAGGTTATTCAAGGCCTCCTCCAACCTGGCCTTCAACACCTCCAGGGAGGGAGCAGCCACAACCTCCCTGGACAACCTGTGCCAGTGTCTCACCCCCCTCACTGTGAAGAACTTCCTCCTAACATCCAGTTTCAATCTCCCCTCTACCAGTTCAACCCCATTGCCCCTTGTCCTGTCATTACAAGACCTTGCCAGTAGTCCCTCCCCAGCCTTCCTTTGGGGCTGTTTTCCTTTTAGTATCATTTCTTCTGTTGTGGTACAACCAGAAAGCTTTACTTCCCTGCTCAACTGAGTACAAAATTACACAGCTTGCCTTAATGTGTGTACAATGGCAAGAGATAAAGTGACAGCATTTCAGTTCTAAATAACTCAAATCTCTTCATTTAAGGATTCAGTGCAAACTTTAAAAAAGATTAAAATCCCTTTAGATTTTCACAACACTGCTTTGAGTCTTTTGCATCTTTCTGCTCCTCTACACCTCCCAAATTCTTGCTTTTTTCCTAGATCCATTCACTCAGTTGGTCTTGAATTGTTTTGAGAGCCTTCAGCATACAAATTTCTCTGTGTCCAGAAGGGTTTCATTGCATCTCTGACTTTCCCTACCCTCCAATTAAATGGAAACCAAAACCTACTTTGTTACATAGCTTAATTTGTTTCACTGATTGTCATTGTTTTCATGTCTACATGCAGTGATCTATTCATAGCATGGCAGCATTAATTGAAAAATAATATCATGGGCCAGCTGCTTTTGGTGAGCAAAACGGCTGTTAGATGCCCTTCTAACCAAACAGGAAGTACAAATTATGGTCTCCTCCAAAATTCATTATTCAAATTATGCTTTACTGGTGACAACACACTGAGCCTTCCTGAATGAGGAGCATGCAGATGAGTTGTGTCTATTGCAAATGCAATAGTTGTTGGGCAGCTCTCGTTTCTCAGGCTCTCCATTCTTTTGTGTGTGTGTCTGTGTGCTGTGCTCACAGGACACCTCAAGCTGCAAGAGACCTCTGAAAGCTTCTAGTCTAAGCTTCTGTGCAAAGGAAGGCCAGCTGTCAGACTAGTTGTATCACAGAACCTTAGAGGTTGGGAGGGGCTTTCAGAGTCCAACCTGCCTGCCAAGGCAGGTTACTAAGGGCTGTTGTGATGGTTTGGGAG
>WBNM01027962.1:11893-36424 GCA_013399055.1 Ramphastos sulfuratus | reverse complement strand
GAATGGGTTGGGTTGGAAGGAACCTTAAAGATAAGCTAGTTCCAGCCCTCCTGCCACAGGCAGGGACACCCTCCACTAGACCAGATTGCTCAGGGACTCATTCAACCTGGCCTTGAACACCTCTGGAGAGGGGGCATCCACAACCTCCCTGTCAACCTGTTCCAGTCTCTCAGCACTCTCACTGTAAAGAATTTCTTTCTAATCTCTAGTCTAAATCTACTCTCCTGAAGCTTCAATCCATTTCCTCTCATTCTATCACTACAAGTCCCTCCTCAGCTTTCTTGTAGGTCCACTTGAGATACTGGAAGGCCACTAAAGGTCTCCTCAGGGCCTTCTTTTCTCCAGGCTGAACAGCTCTGTTGATGCCAGGAAAGGGTAACAACTAAGATATTTTAATTAACATACTTTTAGGACATCCATTACAGGATCAGCCCAACTGGGTGAGAGCAAAGAAAGACCCATCTAGTAAAGTAGCCACTAACTGATCTGCAAAACCAGATGCTATCCCTTTGCAGTTCAACTTGCTGAACTGCAATTAAATACTTTAATGACTACCAATACTACACAGTGCTCAATGTGTGAAATGCAATATTCACTCAGCATTGTTTGCTGCTCCAACTCCTTTCTCTCCACATTGTGGAGAAACCTGTGCAGCTCCTTCTTTAACAGCCTTAGCAAAGAAGTCCACCAAAACCAGCATCTCTAGCCTCATCATTCTGCCATAGACAGAAAGACTGAAGGTAAGATCTCAAGCAATTGCTTAAGGAAGTAATTTTACTGAGCTGTTTTTCTGTAGGGCTCAGAAATCCCAGCCTTTAATTACAGTTTGATATCTCTTGGAATGTCTAAATCACAGAATCTGGTTGGAAAAGACCTTCAAGATCATCAAGTCCAAACTATCACCCAACACCATCTAATCAACTAAACCATGGCATCAAGTGCCACATCCAGTCTCTTTTTAAACACTCCCTGGGATGGTGACTCCACCACCTCCCTGGGCAGCCCATTACAATCCCAATCACTCTTTCTGTAAAGAACTCCTTCCTAAAATCCAGTCTAAATCTCTGCTGGTGCAGCTTAAGTCTGTGCCCTTTTGTTCTGCCTGAGAAGAGACCAACCCCACCTTGTAACAGCCTCCTTTCAGGTAGCTGTAGACAGCCATAACACCCCTCTGTGCCTCCTCTTCTTCAGGCTGAACAACCCCAGCTCCCTCAGGCACTTCTCCTAGGGCTGTGCTCCAGCCCCCTCACCAGCCTTAGTGCCCTTCTCTGGACATTCGAGCATCTCAGCATCCTTCTTAAATTGAGGGGCCCAGAACTGGACACAGTACTCAAAGTGTGGCCTAAAATGTGCTCAGTACAGGGGCAGAAGGACTTCCCTGGTCTTGCTGGCCACATTTTTCCTGATACAAGCCAAGATGCCATTGGCCTTCTTGGCTACCTGAGCACACTGCTAGTTGGGTCCTGAAGAGGGTTTCCGTAAGTTTGTTTTAAAACAAGGATACAATCTTTCCATACAGAACAAAGCAAACTTTCAGCCAGAAGGCTGCCAGAAGAACACAAAGGTTTACCTCTGATCTGTGAAACCTGGAGAGCCTCAAGCTGTTTATTACATGGTCAGCTAATGAAATCTCAAGCTAGCAATTGCTTCACTGACTTTTAGATTACAGAAAACCTCTGTCATTGTCAATTAACTCTCAGCAGCCCTGAGGCAAGGACACGCTGAACAAACACCAAACACTAAGGTGCCTGTTGTGTGATTTTAGCACACCACAAAAAGTAAAACCAAACCCAAACGTTTACATACCCTCAGATCTGACATGAGCTTCTTGTCAAGGGTCTGCTCTAAGAAATGGGAGCTAACTTGTTGCATGGAACCCTAAAGGGAAGAAAAAGAAGAAAAACAAGCATCAAAAGGAAGAAACAGGAATATTCTAAAGTACACTATGTCATTTCCTGACAAAACATCCAATCTTATCCACTCATCCTAAGACTGACGCCACCATTATGTCAGAATCTAAAAATGTTTATTTAAGACAGTCAGAACATTTTATTTTCCCACTTAAGTTAATATGGGCTTTCTACGGTTCATCTGGTTTACATGTCCTATGCTGAAGAAGCAGAGGGATGGAATCAGGACAAGTACTTTTTTTCTCTTGGATACTGAACCCTCTGCTTTCAAGGAGAGCATCACTGCAGAGTCCAGCTGAGAATTTTCTGGATTTCCTCATCCTCTATCATTTCTATCTCAGAATTTTGGTAGAAGTTTACTTCAGTTTTTAAACACCCCACACACCTATTTTCAAATATATCACAGAATGTTATGGGTTGGAAGGGACCTCCAGAGATCATTAAGTCCAGCCCCTCTGCCAGAGCAGGATCACCTAGGGCAGGCCATGCAGAATGTATCCAGGAGGGTTTTGAAAGTCTCCAGAGAAGGAGACTCCACAACCTCTGTGGGCAGCCTGTTCCAGTGCTCTGTCAGCCTCACCGTAAATAAGTGTCTCCCTGTGTTGAGGTGGAATGTTCTGTTCTAGTCTGTACCCACTGTCCTTTGTCCTACCACTGGGCACCACCAAAAAGAGCCTGGCACCTTCATCTTGACACCCACCTCTCAAATATTTATAGATGTTGATAAGATCTCCTCACAGCCTTCTCTCAAGACTAAACAGCCCCAGGCTCTCAGTCTTTCTTCACAGAAGAGATGTTCAAGTCTCCCAGTCATCCCTGTAGCTCTCTGCTGGACTCTCTCCAGCAGGTCTCTGTCTCTCTTGACCTGGGAGCCCAAAACTGGACATAGTATTGCAGCTGTTCTCTCACTAGGGCAGAGTAGAGGGGGAGATGAACCTCCCTAGACCTGTTGGACACGCTTTTCTTGATGCACCTCAGGGTTCAAGGCCAGGTTGGACAAGGCCGTTAGTAACCTGTTCTAGTGGGAGGTGTCCCTGCCTATGGCAGGGGGTTGAAACTAGATGATCCTTGAGGTCCCTTCCAACCTTACCATTCCATGATTCTATGCCATTGGCCCTCTTAGGGACAAAGGCACATTGCTATCCCCTGGATAACTTGCAGCCCACTAGGACTCCAAGGTCTTTCTCTATGGAGATGCTTTCCAGCAGGACAACTCATACTCTGTACTGGTGCCTGGTGTTATTCCTCCCCAAGTGAAAAGCCAAGTAGCAGATGATGAGCTACTCTGAAACAGAGACTAACTTACCAGTAACTTGGCAGCTTGTACTCTAACAACCCAGGAACCATCACTGACCATGTGACAAATTTTTCCAAATGCATCATCAACCAAGCGAATTTCTTCATTAGAAGAAGGAATTGGGACAATGCTAGGATAGGGAAACACAAATTAGCCTGCTGATCTTAGGCCATGCTGGATGGCATCAAGCAGAGAAACAGCAATCCTGAATTCTTATGCATTTGCAACAAATACCAGGAACCAAAACTTGACCCAGATGGATGCATTCTCATCAGGTATCAGCAATTTGTACTCATGGGTTTTCCAACAGCTACTCCTGAGAGCTTTGTGCTAATGAGTCTCAGGATTGGGAAGATTGCTCTGCCAGTACTTTGAGTCACTCTGCATGCAGCACTTACCTTTCAGGGTAGAGTTGACTGAGGACCCAAATCAGCTGAACTGCAGCACTGCGCACTTGCTCATAATCATCTGCCAGCAGCTTGCAGGCCTGAAAGAAGATTCACAGCCCCAATATTCGAGGAGACCTTATAGTAGCCTTCCTGTATCTGAAGGAGGCCTACAGAAAGGCTGGGGAGGGACTATTTATAAGGTCTTGCAATGACAGGACAAGGGGCAATGGGTTTAAACTGGCAGAGGGAAGATTTAGACTGGATGTTACAAGGAAGTTCTTTACAGTGAGGGCGGTGAGGCACTGGAAGAGGTTGCCATGGGAGGTTGTGGCTGCTCCCGCCCTGGAGGTGTTCAAGGCCAGGTTGGACGAGGCCTTGAGTAACCTGTGCTAGTGGGAGGTGTCCCTGCCTATGGCAGGGGGGTGGGACTAGATGATCCTTGAGGGCTCCTTCCAACCTTACCATTCTATGATTCTAATATAGCTGAAAGATCTCTACCTGAGTTCTCACTCACTTCCCACAGCACATTTAGGATCCCGACTATAAACCAGTTAGGACAGATTGGGTAAATTCAGCTCTCCCACTCTCTAGCATTTTCAACTTTGATCCAGTAGACTAGTCCTAAGAAACTCAAATCAGGCACGTGCCGTGCAACTCCAGAATTGTCTGTACTATGTAGGAGGCCCAAAACATGAATCTCTAATGGAACTGACTTGATACAGGCTTCAGATGCACAGCCTCGCTTACATAAAAATAGAGGTTTCGTGTGTACTTACCAGTGAATAAGGATTTAAGACTTGGAGAGTGTCAGATGACAGCAATAGTTCTGGAATGCTTTGCCCTTCCCATGACTATCATAGAATGGGTTGGAAGAGATCTTAGAAGTCATTGACCTAGTCTAACTCTCCTGCATTCAGCAAGGATAGCAGGTTGCTCAGAGCTCCATCCAACCTGGCCTGGAATGCTTCCAGGGATGGAGTATCTTCCAACTCTCTGGGCAACCTGGGCCAGTGTCTCACTGTGAAATTATTCTTCCTTCTGTCTAGTCTGAATCTCTCCTCTTTTAGTTTAAAACCATCAACCCTTGGCCTGTTACCTCCCTCAACAATCAGTTTGTATCACAGCATTTACTTCAGTGTGTTGAAGCACAAAGGATGTAAACCAGATCTACTTCTACTGCTACAAGACAACGAGGAATACAAGCAACTTCAGTGCAAAATGCTCCCTCTTCTCTTCACTGCCTCCCTCCTCTCAAAGTACATTCTCACAGAATCTAAAAGGCAAGATCTGCAAATGAGTGCAAAAACAAATACAAATTAAGGTAAGGTCTTACCTGGCTGTAAATAGCCTGTTGTAATTTTAATCCTCTTTCATGAAGTTGCAGCTACAGGAAAAAGAAAAAAAACAAACACAAGCAATTATAACTACAGGTTAAAGTGACACAGAAGACATTTTTTCTGCTTTCAGTAAACTTAGTTGCTTGTTTTTCTTGATTGCTGCTATAATAAAGTTACTTCATTATCATTGTTTTGGTTGGAAAAGATCTCTAAGATCACTGAGTCCAACCACCAACCTAACACCATCATGGCCATTAAACCATGTCCCCAAGTGCCTTCTCCACACGTTTTTTGAACACCTCCAGGGACATTGACTCCAGCACCTCCCTGGGCAGCCTGTTCCAATCCCTGGCCACTTTTGCAGTACGGAAATTTTTATTAATCTCCAACCTAAACCTCCCCTGGCACAATTTCAGGCCATTTCCTCTTGTCCTATCACCTGATACTAGGGAGAAAACACCAAACTGCACCTCCCTACCATCTCCTTTCAGGGAGCTGTAGAGAGCAATAAGGTGTCCCCTCAGCCTCCTTTTCTCCAGACTAAACAACCCCAGTTCCCTCAGTTGCTCCTCAGCAGACCTGTTCTCTAGACCCTTCACCAGCTTTGTTGCTCTGGACACACTCTAGCACCTCAATGTCTTTCCTGCAGTGAGGGGCCCAAAACTGAATCCAGTATTTAAAGTGTAACCTCACCAGTGCGGAGTACAGGGAGACAAATCACTTCCCTACTCTTGCTGGCCATGCTAGTCCTGATACAAGCCAGGATGCTGTTGGCCTTCTTGGCCACATGAGCACACTGCTGGGTCACGTTCAGCTGGGTATTAGCCAGCACCCTTAGGTCCTTTTCTGCCTGTCAACTTTCCACCTACTCTGCCCCACTGCCTGGGGTTGTCTGACCCAAGTGCAGGATCCAGTACTTGGCTTTGTTAATGGCCATAAGTATTTTAAGTAATAATTTTGATTTCAGAATACTTTTTCTTTTAAACTTCTGGGCCATTCATATTGTGATTGACTAGAAAAATACAATTTACATAAACACAATGTCTATCCATTCTTCTAGCTTTCAAACAGTTGTCTGCTGTTTGTCACATTCAGCCACAATTAGCACATGTAAAGGAATCCTTCCACTAGACCAGGTTGCTCAAAGCCCTAGCCAACATGACTTTCAACACTTCCAGAGCTGGAACCTCCACAGCTACACCTGGCAACTTGTTCCAGTGCCTCATCACCCCCATGGTGAAAAATTTCTTCCTAACGTCTAATCTAAACCTGGTCTCTTTCAGTTCAAAGCCATTACTCCTCAACCTGTCACTACATGCCTTGTCAAGCCTCATCCTGAATACCTTCAGGGATGGGGCCTCAATTATCCCTCTGGGCAACCTTTACCAGCATTCCACTACTCTCATGGTGCAGAACTTGTCCCTAACATCCAATCTAAATCTACTCTTCTCTCATTTAAAACCACTGCCCCATATCCTATCGCTTACAGACCTTCATAAACAGTCCCTCTCCAGCTATCCTGGAGCCCACCTTCAAATACTGGCAGGCTGCTATAAGGTCTCTTTGAAGCCTTCTCTTCTCCAGGGTGAAGAAACCCAACTCTCTCAGCTTGTCTTTACAGCAGAAATGTTTCAGCCCTCCCATTATTGTGTGGCCTCTTTTGGATCTGTTCTAGCAGTTCCACATCCTTCTTGTATAGAGGGCTCCAGAGCTGGGCAGGTTTCAGGTCATAACACAGGATTCCTGTCAAAAGCAGCTTCCTGCTGCGTGTTGGAGCAGCAGTAGCTTACTGTATTTGTGGTAACCAATGCTAGATTGAAAAATACAAATTTCTCACTAAAAGACACTCAAAATAGTCAAACTGAATACTCAAAATAGTCAAGCTCAAAAGTTTCAGCCTCAGCTGAAACAGAAATTATTATGGCTGACCAAAATGCCCTTTAAGGCCTCACACTACTCTCATATTTCAAGATCTACTTTATTTCTCCAGGCAAATTTTATATTCTAAAAGGACAATTACTAAATTAATTACATCATCTCTAACCCAAACCTCTATGGATTAGTTTGCAGCTCCCTACCACCTACCCCAGGTAATCTCAAACAGTTAGCACCACCTACCATGGCTTTTATAGCTGCAGTCCTAACACGAGGGTCCTGGTCATTAAAATGATCTCCTATGATCTTCTGGACATCTTTGGCAGCCTGGCTTTCAGCATCTTTTGCAACACCTTTTTCCACTGGACCAAGACAGCCAATTAACTGAAGACATTTATTTCTTACACCATGGGAAGAATCTGTTAGATGCTGTAGAAAAGAAAAGAACAAACTTAGTTGGATTCTTATTGCTTTCACCTCTTCGAAACAACTGATCACAGTAAGGTTTCCCAGTGGGTTAAAAGTGCTAACCTTGCAATAGCTTGTTAAGAAAAACTCAGATAATTTAAAACCTGACTGCATATTTAGTTCTGTGACACTGTTTCCTGCCCCAAAGAGGCCACCTTACCTTGCAGGCCACGTCTACCAGTCGCATCCTGACAGACGGATTCTCTGTGAGCTTTGTGCCGATCACCAACAGTGTGTCCAACAGCTGAGCAAGAACTTGGTGAGACTCTGCAAAACAAACCAGTGAAAGGCTACATAGCTACTCACTCAGCTCACCAGCTACAGAGCCACAGGCTCTGAAATCTTCCCAAAGCTAAAACAAGCCCAGCTCCCTCAGCTTCTTCTTGCACATCACACACTTCAGCCTCTGACCAGCTCGGCGGCTGTCAACTGAACTTACTCAACCTTGCCAGCAGTTACCTGGCACTGGGAAGCCCAAATTGGATGCAGGATTCCAAGTGTGGTCTAATCAGTGCTGAGTAAAAAGGGAATAACCCCCTACCTTGACCTGTTGGCTGTGCTCCTGTTGGTACAGCCTGGAATGCAGTGAGCCTCACTCATACTTAGCCTACTCTTCACCTGGGCCACACAACATTCTTACCTCCAGGTTAAAGAGATATGGGTTTGATGGATGGATTGTTAGATGGATAAAGAATTATCTTGACAACTGTGCCCAATGACTTAGTCAACAGCTCAGTGTCCACAGAGAAACCAACAGCAATGGGTGGCCTCAAACATCCATACTGGGACAAATACTACTTAGCACCTTCATCAGTTACATGGACAGCAGGATTGAAGTGCACACTCAGTAAATGTGTGGAGAACACCAAGCTGAGAGGTCAGCTGACACATCTGAGGGACAAGCTGACATCCAGAGAGACCTGGACAAGCTTGAGAAGCGGGTCTGTGTGAACCTCATGAGGTTCAACAAGGGCAAGGTCTTGCATCTAGGTCCAGGCAATCACCATTACCAACACAGACCGGGGGACGAAGGGATTAGAGTAGCCCTGCAGAGAAGGACTTGGGCCTAGTGGTGGATGAAAAGCTGGATGTGAGCCAGTAATGTGTACTTGGGAGCCCAGTAAGCCAACCATATCCTGGGCTGCATTCAAAGCAGTGTAGATAGCAGATAAAGGAAGGTGATCCTGCCCCTTACTCCATTCTGGTGAGACCCCACCTGCAGTGTTGAGTCCAGTTCTGGAGTCTTCAGCACAGCAAAGACGTGAACTTGTTAAGCATGTCCAGAGGAGGCCACAAAAATGACCAGAGAGATGGAACTCCTCTGCTGTGAGGACAGCTTCAAAGAGCTGGGGTTGTTCAGCCTGGAGAAAGCTCTGGGAAGACCTTATGGCCTTTCAGTAATTAAAGGGGGGCCATAAGAAAGATGAAGAGGAACTTTTTAGCAAGGCCTGTTGTGATAGAACAGGGGGTAATGATCTGAAACTGAAAGGGTAGGTTTAGATAAAGGAGAAATATTTTACATTTAAGGTGGTGAAACACTGGCACATGTTGCCCAGGGAGGTAGTAGATGGCCTATCCTGAAAACATTCTAGGTCAGGCTGGGCAGAGCTCTGAGCAATCTCATCTAGATGAAGACATCCCTGCTGACTGCAGGGGAGGCTGGACTAGATGACCTTTAAAGGTCCCTTCTAACCCAAACGATTTGATTCTATAAATTGAATTAATGTTAAAATTAAACTGCATCAAGTGAAGCACATACAAAATATCAATATAACAGAAAAAAGAAAACAGAATTTAATGAAGGCACAAATAGGACAACCTCTATGTTACTGTCTATTACCAATCCAAAGCTAATGAACATTCTGGCATCAGCGGTGATGTCCTGGCCTACAGCAAAAGAATAATACTCCCAAGGAGGTTGCACTTGAAGCAAGACTGTCCACCACAACAGAGCACTTCAGAAGCAGTGGCTCTCACAGAGATGCTAAAGCAAATTTTGTACTCCCTTAAAACAAAGGTAAACAGCAGGCAGGTGTCAGGAACATTTTCCTCCTCCTCAGAACATTCCTGTCTGCCATCATTCACAAAAGCAGAGAATAAATACTCTGAGCAACAATTTCCACTTATACCCTTCAGATATAAGTGCTGTGCCACTGTCCTAAATGGTTGACAGCCAGATTCTGCCCTGATCTCAAGCACCACTTGAGAAGTGAGACTTACTCTCATTTTGGAGCGTGTTAATGGCATCATCCATGATGCAGTCTGGGGAAAATCCTGCAGTCTTCGATAACAAGCCCAGCAAGGAAGCAATCTTCAGTCTTACAGAGGCATCATTCTCCTTGAAAGAAACCACAGACAGCACATTTATTTTCCAGTGTGAAGGGTGTAAATCACCCCACACTGGCAGGATCACATATAATTCAGCACAAGGGGCTGAATTTTACTGTCAGGCTACTTCTTCCTCCTTATGTCCATGCAGACCCCATAGAATATTAACCACACCTGGGATGTTTATGTGGCACCTTCCAGCTCATTTACAAAATAAAATGTTTTACTCATAATGGGCTGCCCAGAGAGGTTGGGGAGTCTCCTTCTCTAGAGATTCTCAAGACCCATCTGAACACGTTCCTGTGTGACCTGCCCTAGCTGATCCTGCTTTGGCAAGGGGTGTTGGACTCAATGATCTCCAGAGATCTCTTCCAATCTCTACCATTCTGTGACTCTATGGTTCTACAGTTCCTCAGAATTTCCTTCAGATTGTTTGAAAATTCAAAGTTTAAGTAAATGAAGGTTTCGACATGGCAAAATATTCAGCGTTTAACATTATTACCTTTGCAAGTTTTTAATGAATGGAAAGGTTTTAAGAGATGGACTGAGACTGGTGGTCTCTGACCTCTGCACAGCAGCAGGGTGTGAGAGCTACAAAAACCAACTCTTAAGCTCTCTCTTTTATCACGTAACCAAGGTTATCCATTAGAGGGAAGAAAGACAAAAATAAGTCTGGATTTCATACTTGGATCTTCCCAAACATTCATGCAATGCTAAACAAAGAGGTGCAGAAATATTGAAGTTAACAAACATTACACCTTCCAGCAAGTGCAGAACTGGAAGTTACAAGTTTTATGTCTTTGAACAGTGTTTAGGAGAGACTTCAGCATCACACACAAATCCCAAATGACAAATACAATACTCAATGGAGTAATCTCTTCCTCAGCTGAGATGAGAAACATTTTCTCTTTTCAGGGTTGCCTTCCAATACCTGAAGGGATCCTATAGGAAGGCTGGAGAGGGACTTTTCTTAAGGGTGTCTAGTGACAGGACAAGGGGGAATGGTTTGAAGCTGAGGGAGAATAGGTTTAGCCTGGATCTTAGGAAGTTCTTCAGTACAAGGATGTTGAGACTCTGGAAGAGGTTGCTCAGGGAGGTTGTGGATGTCTCCTCCCTGGGGCTGTTCAAAGCCAGGTTGGACGAGGCCTTGAGCAGCTGAGTCTATTGAGAGGTGTCCCCACCCATAGCAGGGAAGTTGGAGCAGATGATCTGTAAGATCCTTGCCAACCTGAGCCATTCTATGATTATGTGCTGGAACAACTGTTAAATGTCAGTGAGCTATTTAAAAGAGTGTTAGGATACAGGAATTTCCACAGTATGATGCACTGCACATCCAAAGTAAGGCAGTGATGCTGGTGAAGGATTCAGAGCACAGTTTTTTGAGGAGTGGCTGAGGGAACTGGGCTTGGACAAAGAGAGGCTGAGGGGAGACCTTCTCAGTGTCTACCTCTTTCTTCATAAAATGTGGTCCTTGTGTAAAATAATGTCAGCTACAGGACTGAAGTGCTGTTGAGAAGCTGGCTCCTTATGTTTAAAAATAAGCTATGCACCTCCTCTGTATATTCAAGAGTGTCTTGTCTAACATAGGCTACAACACAAACTTCCAATATCAAATAACCTGCATTATTTGATTAGGAAAGTTTTCTTCACAGAAGAACAAATAGGTTCAATTCTTTACGTTGTCAACTCTTTTGAACAGGGACTGGTCCAATGACTAAGAGAAGCTCTCATCAGAAAAAAAAAATTTAAAAATATACCAAAGTACAGATATAGATAAAATGCAGCTTAGTTTTAGGGTAAGTTCAAAGGAAAAACAGACTCAGTTGTAAAAACAAAGCTGGAAGAGCACAAAGGACATTCATGTAAAATGCTGCAGCCTACAGCACAGCTTTGTCAAACAATAGTTTTGCTTTAGCAAGTAAAGGATCAACACCTGGACACTACAAAACATGTACTACTTCTGTTACTTATTTGTTAATCTGCTGTTAAGATTTTTTTTTTTGCTACAGTTTTTCACAAGTGTCACTTAAAAGTGCCTAAGCAATAGCCACAGTTTCTCCACTGCTAGGGGAAATAAAGAGCAAGATAAGGACACATCAGTCAGGAAGAATTTAGATCAAGTTCAGCCAACTTTGGACAGCTGGGTTCCCTAGAAAACTTCTTGCCATGCCTTTTGTTCCTTCTTAAGTTAATTCAAGTGTGTTAGGTATCTGTAGGGCAAACACAGTGACATTACTGTCACATGATCAGCAAAGGAACCAAGCACACATGACAGATATAACTTAGGTAAAGGTCTACAGGCCCTCTCCTCACACAGGGCATCCAATAGTCCAGGCAGATGGACTGAGGCTGAGGCTGCAACACTGCAGCCTGTGACCACCTCTTCCACATCCAGCCCCAACATTCAATCCCTTTTGTGCAAGAACAGAAAGATGATTCTTGGAAGTGTGCTTGGCTCCCAAGTTCAGCACCTTGTAATAATGTTCCAGCAGGATCCTGACAACTCCTTCCACACTTTCCACTTCCACAGGCTTCCTGGCAAACTGCAGCAGGTACTGCAAGGCATCTGCAGGTGAGGTGGCTTTGCACAGGTCAACATGGAGTGCTGCTGACTTGCTGGGTTTGGTCAGCCGCAGCTTCTTAGCGGACAGATCCTCATGCTGCTGCTGTAGGCAAAGAGAAACGGCTCAGAAACACAGAGCAAATACAGATTCGCTCCTCTCCACCATGAACACTCTCAGAATCAAGCATGAGGAAGCTCCTGTGCCCCACAGGACTCACTGGCATCTCCATGTGGTATTTTCAGAAGAAATACACTCCCAGCATTCTGGGGTAGCTCCCATCCTGCCTACGCAGTCCCCTCCCCCGGAAAACACTACATCGACCCTTTGCAACTTACTGTGGGACAAATCCTGCCCCTTGAAACTCCAGACAACCACACCAGAGCAAACTCCATTTCTTCCATTCCCACCATCCCGCAGCTGCCGAGAACCTCCCTGCATCACTCCAGCCAGAGTCTGGGGTAAGCTGCATCCTCCGCGGCCGTCGCAGCCCTTCTCATATCGCTGTGTGCCCAATCCGACGGGCGAACGCTTCCCTGCACACACATCCCGCGGCAGCGCTCTTGCCACTAGGTACCTGCGGACTCCCTAAACCTGGGGCCAACCCCTGGTGCTCCTGCTCAGACACTCAAGGGCCGTCCCGTACCCAGGGCGGAGAGCAACAACTCCAGGCTAGGCCTCGGGCTAGGCCTCGGGCTAGGCCTGCGACTATCCCCACTGCTAGGCTTCACCCGTCCAGGCCATCCGCCGCATGGCAGAGCTCGGAGCTGCCCCTTCGACCCATTCGGCCTAGGTCAACCCGGCGACGGGGATTTACCTGGACCACTTTCGTGAACTCCTCGTACACCCGCTTCTTCAGGTGCGCCGCCATGACGCCGTCTGGCTCCCTACGGCCACCGTACGCGTAACCCGGAAGAGAAACTCGCGAGCCGCCCGCAAGTCTGTCCCCATGTTTCTTACACCTTTTAAATTCGTAAGTGCTGAAAGGCTACAGTAAGATCTCCCTGAAGCCTCCATGCCCAACAACCCCAACTCTCTCAGCCTGTCCTCACGGCAGAGGCCTTGCAGCACTGGTGTTGNGGGATTTACCTGGACCACTTTCGTGAACTCCTCGTACACCCGCTTCTTCAGGTGCGCCGCCATGACGCCGTCTGGCTCCCTACGGCCACCGTACGCGTAACCCGGAAGAGAAACTCGCGAGCCGCCCGCAGGCAGACAGGCAGGCCGTGCATCCGCTCATTTCCGGCTGGAGGCCTCGCTTTGGGGTCAGGGGGCGGGGCCCCGGAGGGGGCGGGCTCACATAGGCACGGGAACGCGGGGCTGGCNCCTGTGCTGAGGACTCCAGAACTGGGCTCAGCATTGTGTGTGGGGTCTCACAGGAGCAGAGTTGGAGTTTGCCTATTCTTCCAGAGCCTTATATATTCAGAAATCATACCCTAAAAATAATGAATATGATAAGAAAAAGATTAAAGTGGCCCGAGAGAGGAGTGAGTGTTCTTAGATTGTCAGCTCCTCACATCAGTCATGGGATTTCTGCCTTTTGTTGGTCTCTCACCATAGCCGAGGTTCTTTCTCTTTCCCTTATTATAAATAATAAGTAACAGCAATAAATACATTGGCTAGAGAGGAGGCTGCCTGCTGGAGGAATGAAAAGAGAGCAGAGAACAGCAAATCCTTTTAAACCTAGGTTATAGTGTGGAAAGCAGTGAGAAGAGCTTTTGCCTTCTCGTTAAGGATCCAAATCTGATTGGAGCATGTATTAATGCAGCTGTCAGTGTTTCCACTGGGCACTACACCTGCATGGCCTGTTCCCGTTTCACTGGGAGACTCTGCATGTCCATGATACATAGAATCATAGAGTGGTTTAGGTTGGAAGGGAAATCAAAGATCATCCAGTTCCAACCCCCTGCCATAGGCAGGGACACCTCCCACTAGAACAGGTCACTCAAGGCCTCATCCAGCCTGGCCTTGAACACCTCCAGGGAGGTTGTGGAGCACAGAATCGCCCAATGTGATCACATTCGGTGATTCTGTGCTCCACAACCTCCCTGGGCAACCTGTGCCAGTGTCTCACCACCTCAGTGGAAAGAACTTCTTCCTAACGTCCAGTTTCAATCTCCTCTCTGCCAGTTTAAACCCATTACTCCTCATCATTACAAGACCTTGTCAATAGTCCCTCCCCAGCCTTCCTGTAGCCTCCCTTCAGATATTGGAAGGCTTGTTTGGGGTCATTCAATTCCCATCAGTTGATAGAGGTTGGCTTGACCCTGAGCTCTGGCTTTCTGACCTTATAGTCAGCAAGACTAAGAGCAGAATTCCTCCTTTTCCTCATACCTTTTAAACCACAGTTATCCCCTCAAGCCCAAATGAACAGTGGCTCTTTAATGCTCTTTAATTTGGCAAATGACCCAAGACATCCTTTTGTTGCATTTCTTTCTGTCCCTCTGGCAGTCTGTGGCTAAGTCTCCACCACCCAAGTTTATTTGTTTTAATAACTCCTTTCTTCCATCCCCCATCAATGGTGGCACTTTGCTACCACCAGGTGAAACAGAACTTGTAGAAGAAGTCGTAGGATTTGAAGCGAAAACCTTTTTCTGCAACGTGAGGCTGGAAGGATATTTTGTACCCTTTGGCTTCGACATCCATTTGGATGCAGTCCAGCAGATCAGAAATACTTGGTGCTGCCTTCCAAGGGCCAAACTTCACCACGGATTTTTTATCCATGTCCAAGCTGTTCAAGGCATCCTGGCACCTGGCTGCGTCCTCCTCAGTTCTGACCACGCAGACGATGACGCTGGAGCGTCGGGACGCGACCGCTTCCGCCCTGGCGATGCGGATCATCAGTTCAATGTTCTCACTGTAGCTGGGCACACGAGCCAGAAACTGCTTCCTTGCCACGAGCTCCCCAAAGATCTGGGGAGAGTCCTCAAGCTGCTTGATTAGAGGTTCGATGTCATAGAACAAGGCCTCTTTGTAGACATCTTGGATGCACTGGGTGGGTACTTGGTTGCTGCGCAGGTACTCCAAGATGTATTTGAAGTAAGTGCCTGGCCTGTCGATGAAGAACCTGCCTTCAGAGTCAGTCCTGAGTTTGGGCTGGCCAGTGAACATCTCTGCCAGCTTGGAGCCAGGATGTTTCTTTAAGGTGCTCAGCGTTGTTGTGTACATCTCCCCACCCACGTTTAACTCCACGATTGGCGACAACTGCAAGTACCACAAGGGAACAAAAACCCACCTGCGTTACCCATCTGAGGCTGTCAGCATAGAAACATGCAATCATTTTGGTTGGAAAAGACTGTGAAGAGCAGCAAGTCCAGGCAATTCCTAACTCTGCCAAGGCTGCTAGTGCTCAACCACGTCCCTCAGCACCTCCGCCTCTGCTCTGCCCTGGTGAGACCCCATCTTGAGTACTGCTTTCAGTTTTGAGCTCCCCAGTTTAAGAGGGACAGAGATATGCTCAAGAGAGTTCAATGGAGAGCTACAAGGATGATTAGGGGACTGGAGCGCTGCCTTATGAGGAGAGGCTGAGGGACCTGGGGCTGCTTAGTCTGGAGAAGACTGAGAGGGGATGTAATAGATGTTTGTAAATATCTGAGGGCTGGGGGGCAGGGGAGGGACAGGCTCTGCCCCGCATGCTCCCTGTGATAGGACAAGGAGCAGTGGATGTAAGCTGCAGCACAGGAGGTTCCACCCTCAACACAAGGGGGAACTTCTTTACTGTAAGGGTCACAGAGCACTGGAACAGGCTGCCCAGAGAGGTTGTGGAGTCTCCTTCTCTGGAGACTTTCAAGGCCCATCTGGATACATTCCTCTGTGACCTGAGCTAGATTGTGTGGCCCTGCTTTGGCAGGGGGGTTGGACTGGATGATCTCTTTGGGTCCTTTCCAACCCCTGACATCCTGTGAGCCTGTGATCTCTGCATCTTTTAAATGTCTCCAGGGCTGGGGATTCAACCACCTTCCCAGACAGAAAAGATTTAAAAAATGTAATGATTGCAGGCAAAAATTGGAATGATGGTGTGAAAAGTGATGTGAGCACTCATCTCTTGGGGCCGTTCTAACATCCATACTATTTATTGCTGAAAGCAGATGCAGGATACTTATAGAATAATAGACTAGTTTGGGTTGGAAGTCAGTGAGTCCAATGCCCTTGCAGTGAGCAGGGTCATGTTTAACTAGATCAGGTTGCTCAGAGCCTTGTCCAACCTGACCTGGAATGTTTCCAGGGATGGGGCATTTGCCGCCTCTTTGGCCAACTTGTGCCACTGCCACAGCACCCTCATAAAACATTTCTTCCTTGTATCTAGCCTGAATTTCCCCTCTTTAAGTTCTAATGGTTAGAACCATTAACCCTTGGTCTGTCAGAACAGGCCCTGCTAAAAGCTGTAATAACCAGAGCAGCAGGTGCATGAACATTTCTGAATGTCTGACTCCTTACCACATTTTTGCAATATAGGAAACTGGTGTTTTGCCAGTGGGCAGGAGGGGCAAGAAACATCCTGTCCAGGGAAGCTGTCATTAACTACAGAATTCAACATCTATCTTCTAAGTCCCACACAAGCATTGTCCCTCCTGGCCCCTGTTCTTCCAGCAAGGGCCTTCACCTTCCCTTTTTGCAGAGGGACAAGGACCAAGCTCAAAACTGTGCAACTCCATTCCTCTTACCTGAGCTGGTGTTTTCTCTCCAGAGGAGGAATGAAAGCTCTTTGAAGCTTTGAAATGAGTGGAATTTTCTTCCACTCTTCTAGAAGTTTGGTTATAGTAAAAGACACAAATCCAGCGTGTCAGAGGTGGAGGACAGGAGCTGCTTAGCAAAGCACTTAGAAAATGTACAATAGCTTTAGCTAGGAAGTAAAGGAAATAACTCACACAACTAACATGGATTTGTGAAGGAGTAAAGTTTGTAGTTTTGTATTTTATTTCACCAGGCATTGACACCACTGCTATTTGAAAGGCATTGGAGAAAACCTCAGTGTCCACAAAGCTGGGACGTGCTCTCCAGCCTGACCTTCCTGACAGTTTGGGGCTGAAGAGCTTTAGAAGACTCACACAGAATTACAGAACGTCAGGGGCTGAAAGTGACTTCAAAAGCTCATCCAGTCTAACCCCTCTGCCAGAGCAGGATCACCTATAGCAGCCCACACAGGATCACATCCAGGTGGGTCTTGAAGAGAGACTCCAGAGAGACTCCACATCCCCCTGGGCAGCTTGTTCCCTTTGCACTCAAGTTAATTTTTTTACCTTGCTCAGTAGAACAAGGAGAGGGAAGAAAGAGGGAGTTCTTTTCCCTACCACCGCCAGTGCTGTAACACAAGTCACATGCCTGGCTAGGACCACACCTGCCATTGGGAAGGTGTGAGTCAATAAACAATCTTTTTTTTTCACCCAGGAGCTCACCTGCTCCTTCTTGGATCTGATCACTCAAGGATCTGCCTCAGTGCTGCTAGTCACATGTCTCAAGTGAAGCGTGTACTTAAGTGCTTAGCTGGTTCCTGCAGGTACAGGTCCATGGGCTGACGTGAGCTGACCTCACAGCTCACACCAAGAGGAGGGGGAAGCTCTTGCTGCCCTTTCTCTTTTCTTTCCTTGTACCTACCTATGTGCTTTTGCTGCTCACCTCATGCCAGCTCTGCTTCTCCTTCATCTCAGTGAGCTGAAGCTCACAGAGGATTTAACAAGCGAAAGGAAGGGACTAGGAACAGACAACCCAGGAGAGAGGGAAACTTTCCCTTTAAACAGTAGCAAACGGTCAGATTTATCAGAAATTCTCTCACAGCTTAGGCAAGCCAGGGAAACAACAGAAGATTCAGGCCAAAGACCCAGATGGAACATTGTTTTGCCCTAGTGTGGGTGGCTTCATCTCAAGGGAAACCATTTGCCCTAGGGCCAAGGCAGTGTAAAAAATTCCTCTGTGATAGGCAGGGGATTTACACCCACTGAAGAGCAAAGCCCAGAGATGTTTTTGCAGTAAAGCCTCTCAGCTAGGAAATTTGCCATTGGTGCAAATGCAAGCAGCAGCTTTCCTGGACAGGGATCATTTAACAGGAGATTCTCTAGCTTCTGAGACTTTGCTTCTTTTTTTGGATGACAAGTCAGATGTTGTCATGCTGTTTATTGGATATCATGTTCTTCATTAATACAGTAGCTCAACTAACCTCCTGCTCTCAGACTCTCATTAACAGTTTTGGCCTGTGACCAAACTGATTCCCAGTAGCCTGGGCAGCAGCTTAATTCCCTGCTCTGAAATCAGCAGCGAGGCGACACTTTGGAAAGTCATCCCGCCTGTCTGTGCCCCAGTTTATTCATCTGCAAAACAGTTACCCCCTCGGGGGAGCATTTTGCAACCTACACCTGAATAGTGCAACAGGAGAAGGTTGGATTTTTTAAAGACAGGGAGGTCTGGGGGAGAGGCTGTGCAGTTACAACAGAGAAGACAAACTGGTAAGAACAATCTGAGGTCACAGGAGAGGAAAAGGAAAACATCATCTGATCTCTTACTGGTTTCTGCCTGTGCTGCCTGTCTGAGGTTGCCACTAATTTTCTGCAGAGCTAGAAAAAGTCCTGCTCCCCCCTGATGATTTCTGCACTTGTACAACACAGGACAACTGTTCATAGCCTGATAGAACAGTTTGGGTTGGAAGGGCCCTTAATGATCAGCTAGTTCCAGCCCCCCCTGTCATGAGCAGGGACAACTTCCACTAGAGCAGGGTCCTCAAGGCTTTGTCCAGCCTGGTCTTGAACACCTCCAGGGAGGGGACATCCCCAGCCTCCCTGGGAAACCTGTTCCCAGTGTCTCACCACCCTCACTGTAAAGAATTTCTTTCTGTTAACCTAATCTAAATTTACCCTCCCCCAGATTCGATCCACTCTAAGAACTGCTGAACCCCCCCCCTAAAACTCATGACAGGCTTTTATTTACTGATCTGACAAGTAGAAGTTCATATTAAGTGAAGTTCACCTCCTGTCAAAGAAGAAACAAAACGAATTTGCTGTTGCCAGAGCTTCTGTAAGGAAACTGGTGCAAACAAAGGGTCAGACACAGCTTTTTACTTAGAGTCCCTTTCTTGGTCCCATAGAATCACAANAGTTGCTGTCTTGGCTGCACTCACACTACAGGCTCATGCTGAGCTTTTCATCAACCCAGACCCCCAGGTCCTTTTTCTCAGGGCTGCTCTCAGCCATTCACCACCCAGCCTGGATTTGTGCTTGGGATTGTGCCTACCCAGGTGCAGGACCTTACACTTGGCCTTGTACCTGGCCAGAATAACAGATGGGTGAAAAAAATCCCCTCTAATGTAGCCTAAAGAGGATGCTTTGATCCCGCGGGAGGAAACTGTGCCCCGGAGCCGGTACCTTACTCACTGTGTGCAGGCTGCCAGTGACCTGCTTCCCCAGGGGCTTGTGCTCTGAAGAAATGCTCATCTCCTCTGGGAGCCGACGGCTCAGCGGTGTGGGAAAGCCTGCTGCTGAGTGCTCGGGTCCTGCCCCACACACAGGATGAGTCCTCGCCTTGCTCCAGTCCTCTTTCACTTGCCTTTTCTTCCTTGGGTCAGGATTTTTCCAAGTTCCCAGCCCAGCTGCTGTCCCAGTGGCTCCAGTTTGCTCCAGGCACAGCCCTGGTACAGGTTGCAGGTGTAGGGAGAGGGGAGGGAACAGCCTGGAAGCGGAAGTATTAGCTCAGTAATGTTTTCTGGCAGCTAGCAAGGTGCAGGGTGGACTCAGGCTGGATGCCAGCACACACCTCCTGTAGCACTACCTGTGTGGTGACTAAGGGCCAAATAATCCTTTCTAAAGAAGTCCCAGTGCCCAGGGCACCTCTGAGGAGCCCTTAGTGTCCACCTCTGCCTCACAAACCAGTTGTTTACTAGATCAGTAAAGATTTTGACAGTTTCTTGGCTTCTGTGCACTGCTGGTTTAAAGCACAATTTCTCCTGAACCATCTCACTGATCCCAAATGTCATAGTCCTTGATGACAGATCAGGGTGTCTACAGTCTGTCTGAGGTGGTGGCATTTTCTTCTTTGTTGATACAGCCTCTGGGCACTGAGTAATTTGTGCAAGGTAAATAAAACCAAGCCTGAAGCTCTCCTTGAGCCTGGACCATTCTTCTCAATTGTCCGTAAATATATGATTAGCTTCTTTGACGTTGATTCCAGATATGCACCTGGATGGGACTCTGAACAACCTGATCTAGTGTGAGGTGTCCCTGCCCGTGGCAGGGGGGTTGTAGATAAATGATCCTTGAGGTCCTTTCCAGCCCTGACAATTCTATGATTCACAGAATCACAGAATCATAGGATGTCAGGGGCTGGAAGGGACCTCGAAAGATCATCCAGTCCAACTCCCCTGCCAGAGCAGGATCACCTAGACCAGATCACACAGGAATGTGTGCAGGCAGGTTTTGAGAGAGGGAGAGAGGGAGACCCCACGACTCCCCTGGGCATCCTGTTCCAGTGTTTTGTCACCCTCACAGGGAAAAAAATTCCTCCTTATGTTTAAATGAAATTCCCTATGGAATTACAGCTTCCATCCATTGCCCCTTGTCCTGTTATTGGGCATCACCAAGCAGAGCCTGGCTCCATCCTCCTGACATTCACCCTTTACATATTTATCAACATGAATGAGGTCACCTCTCAGTCTCCTCCTCTCCAAGTAGCACAGCCCCAGCTCCCTCAGCCTCTCCTTGTAAGAGAGATGTTCTATTCCCTTAATCATCTTTGTGGCTCTGTGCTGGACTCTCTCAAGCAGTTCTATGTCCCTTTAGAACTGGGGACCCCAGAACTGGACACAGTACTCCAGATGCAGCCTCACCCAGGCAGAGTAGAGGGGGAGGAGAACCTCTCTCGACCTATTAGCCACAGCCCTTTTAATCCACCCCAGAAAGGCATTTGTCCTCCTGACCACAAGAGCACATTCTATAATTCTGAACCCACCAAATACCAAACCTGTGGAGCACATAGATTATTTGTGCTTCTTCTGGGACTTTTTAACCCTGCCAAATGCATGGCTTGCTTTAAGGCACCATTTCTCAGTCCTGCTGTACAAATTACTCCCTGCTGAAATTTTTTCTTCTTTTCAGTAAGGATTTGACTTTTGCTGCCAAATTCATCTGATCTGAAGAGGCCTTAGGAAGAACTTCTCACAGCCCAAGCCATTGGCATACCATTGCCTGCCCATGCAGGCATCCTGGATTACTAGGACCACACTTTTGAACTCCTTGGTGCCACAGCTTTGCTGGGCAGGCATCTGACACTGGCTCTGTGCCTGTACTAAGTGAAAACAATCACTTCTGCAGTTGGTCAACCTGCCTTTTATCCTGCAGTCAAAGCCATGCTGAGGAGAAACCCCTGGGTGGGTAAATAACCTATGAAAGGTTAAAATGCGAATGGGGTTTTGGAGAGAACTGGAGGAGTCAGTTCTGATAAGGCTTTCAGCAGTTCAGGCTAGTAACAGCTAGCTGAGGCTGATTTGAATTCATTCTTGCCTTGAGAAAGAAGTAAAAAGCCAAGACCATGAAAATTTTCATAGCCCTGGGCCACTAGGGTCCTGGGATTCCCACAGTCAGCAACTCTGTTGTAGCTCCACCCATGTGGAGAGGTTCTTGGCCACCATTGTACTGTTTCAGAGAGGTTAGGTGAATTTCTGCCTTTGAGGAATGGGATTTGATTTGTATTTAAGTTGGAGTTTCCACCCAGGATCATTGCTGGGCTTTGTTTGCCACCGGCTGGCCTGGATCCCTGAAATCCTTCATCCTTTGGGCCTTTTAAAGTCTGGTGGGCTGACGGTCTGTTGAGAATCCACCTGCTTGATGTCAAGCAGAGAAAGAAAGCTCTGAGTATGTTTGTGCAGAAGATGAAGCAGAATCAGCAGAGTCCTGTCCTTGAGGGGAATGCTGTTGAGACCTATTGGGGAAGCTGGCTGCCCAAATGGGCCATGGAGCCAAGAGGGGGACATTGGAGAAGAACCAGTAAGATGTTCTTCATTTCTCATGTGGCACTTCATGCACAGTGATGCCTATACTGCTTGGAGTGGCTGCTGGTTCTAACATTTGGCGCTAATATTGGATGTTAGGAAGAAGTTCTTTGGATGTTAGGAAGAAGTTCTTCACTATGAGGGTGGTGAGACACTGGAACAGGTTGCCCAGGAAGGTTGTGGAGGCCTCATCCCTGGAGGTCTTTAAGGCCAGGTTGAATGTGGCTCTGAGCAACCTGATATAGTGTGAGGTGTCCCTACCCATTGCAGGGAGGTTAAAACTAGATAATCCTTGAGGCTCATTCCAGCCCTAATAGTTCTATGATTCTATGATTTCTTTTGTAGATACTTCAGAAGCAGCTTTCTGTCTTCCCACAAGTTTTTATAAAGGGAAAAGGGATTTTTCCAAGATTGTAAGCTCTTTCAGGAAGGGACCATAGGATCAAAGAATCATGGAATGGTTTGGGTTGGAAGGGACCTTAAAGATCAGCTAGTTCTAACCCCTGTTCCCCCATGGACAGGGACACCTCCCACTAGACCAAGTTGCCCAGGGCCTTGCCCAGCCTGGCCTTGAACACCTCCAGGGAGGGGACTGGGTTAGGAACTGGCTGAAGGGCCGAGCCCAGAGAGTGGTGGTGAATGGTGCCACATCCAGCTGGAGGCCTGTCACTAGCAGTGTCCCCCAGGGATCAGTACTGGGCCCCATCCTCTTTAACATCTTCATTGATGATCTGGACAAGGGCATCGAGACAGTCATCAGCAAGTTTGCAGATGACACCAAGCTGGGGGCAGATGTTGGTGGGTTGGAGGGCAGAAGGGCTCTGCAGCGGGACCTCGAGTGCCTGGACAGATGGGCAGAGTCCAAGGGGATGGCGTTCAACAAATCCAAGTGCTGGGGGCTGCACTTTGGCCACAACAACCCCATGCAGAGCTACAGGCTGGGGTCGGAGTGGCTGGAGAGCAGCCAAACAGAAAGGGATCTGGGGGTGCTGATTGACACCCGCCTAAACATGAGCCAGCAGTGTGCCCAGGTGGCCAAGAAGGCCAATGGCATCCTGGCCTGCATCAGGAATAGTGTGGCCAGCAGGAGCAGGGAGGTCATTCTCCCCCTGTACTCTGCACTGGTTAGGCCACACCTTGAGTACTGTGTCCAGTTCTGGGCCCCTCAATTTAAGAAGGACATTGAGGTGCTTGAGCGTGTCCAGAGAAGGGCAACGAGGCTGGTGAGAGGCCTCGAGCACAAGCCCTATGAGGAGAGGCTGAGGGAGCTGGGATTGTTTAGCCTGGTGAAGAGGAGGCTCAGGGGAGACCTTATTGCTGTCTACAACTACCTGAAGGGTGGTTGTGGCCAGCAGGAGGTTGCTTTCTTCTCTCAGGCAACCAGCACCAGAACAAGAGGTCACAGTCTCAAGCTGTGCCAGGGGAAGTTTAGGCTGGAGGTGAGGAGAAAGTTCTTCACTGAGAGAGTCATTCCCCACTGGAATGGGCTGCCCAGGGAGGTGGTGGAGTCACCGTCCCTGGAGGTGTTCAAGGCAGGTTTGGACGTGGCACTTGGTGCCATGGTCTAGTCTTGAGGTCTGTGGTAATGGGTTGGACTTGATGATCTTTGAGGTCTCTTCCACCTTGGTGATACTGTGATACTGTGACATCCACAACCTCCCTGAGCAACCTGTGCCAGTGTCCAGCACTCTCACTGTCAAGAATTTCTTCCTAATACCCAGTCTAGATCTATCTGCCTCCAGCTTCAATCCAGTCCCTCTGATCCTATCACTACAAGCCCTTGTAAAAAGTCCCTCCCCTGCTTTCTTGTAGCCCCCTTTAGGTACTGGGAGGCTCCTATGAAGGTGTCCCTGGAGCCTTCTCTGGGCTGAACAGCCCCAACTCTTTTAGCCTGTCCCCATAGGGGAGGTTCTCCTGCCCTGTTCATGGCTTTCTCGGGACCCACTCCAACAGTTCTATGTCTTTCTTTTCTTGGGGGCCCCAAAATGTTCCTTCAATGTTCAACTGAACAACTGTACTCCAGTTCTTACCTCGGTGGCTGGTGCCACCAGAACCAGATGCAGTACTCCAGGTACAATCCTTTCCCTACTTTTGCCAAGAGTGCACTCAGTGCCACTGTCCATGTCACCCACATGGTGATTTCTCTAACACACTGAGTTGGCAGCTTCTGATTAAGAGAATTAGCTCAAAACCATTCAGATCATAGAATCATAGAATGGTAAGGTTGGAAGGGACTTCAAGGATCATCTAGTTCCAACCCCCTGCCATAGGCAGGGACACCTCCCACTAGTACAGGTCACTCAAGGCCTCATCCAACCTGGCCTTGAACACCTCCAGGGAGGGAGCAGCCACAACCTCCCTGGGCAACCTGTGCCAGTGTCTCACCACCCTCACTG
>WBNM01027962.1:0-11655 GCA_013399055.1 Ramphastos sulfuratus | reverse complement strand
ACCATCCAGCCAATTCCTTATCCAGCAGTGCTCCACCCATCCAGTCCATCTTTTTCCAGCTTGGTGACCAGGATGTCATGTGGGACAGAGTCAAATGCCTTACTCAGGTCCAGGTAGAAGACATAAGTTGCCCTTCCCTTGTCCACTGTTGCTGTGACTTCATCATAAAAAGCCACTAAATTTGTCAGGCAAGATCTGCCCTTGGTGAAGCCATGCTGGTTTGGGATTTGTGCCTTTGTGCAAGCAAATAAACTAAATCTAAGGGGAGGGAAGCCACATATGGAAGGGAAATGAAAAGCCTGAATGTGGGGAAGCTGCTGGGAGCTGCCTTTCTCCTCATGTTCCCTCTTAGAATCATAGAATCACTGAATGGTAGGGTTTGGAAGGGGCCTCTGGAGATCATTGAGTCCAACGCCGCTGCCCAGGATCACCAAGGGCAGGTCACGCAGGAATGTGTTCAGGTGAGTCTTGAAAGTCTCTAGAGAAGGAGACTGCACAGCCTCTCTGGGCAGCCTGTTCCAGTGCTCTGTCAGCCTTGCAGGAAAGATGTTTCCCCTCATACTGGGGAGGAAGTTCCTGTGTGTCAGTTTGTATTCACTGCCTCTTGTCCTGTCAGAGGACAGCACTGAAAAGAGACTGCCCCCCTTCTTCTTGACACCAGTGTCTAAATTTCGTGGGGAGATAAAGCCCTTTGGCTCTGAACCCTTTGCCTGGAACATGGAGCAGACAATCCATAGCTGATCTCCATCCTTCATGGTATTATTACAACCACTTAGCATTATCACTGCTAGGAGTGATGATAAATCAATGGAAATGGTGACTAAAGAAGCTGATTCCCCGGGGACCCCTCTGCCTCAGGGCATCTCAGTGGAAAGCTAGGGAAGGAGACAGGTTATTTTAACTATTGATGGCTCAGGAAAGAGGAAGGGCAACAAAATCACCACAGCTCTTCTGAACTCCTGTGTGGGCAGTATTCATTCCATCTGGGACCTGGCAGGGCATCCCCAACTGTGTTCTGGAGTTTCCAAAGGATGTATCCAGATGAGACAGGTCTCTTTCAAAGGTCGCTGGAAAAACAGATCATACTTTTTGTTTGCTTGTTTGGTTTTTCTTCTGAAGCAGATTTGCTGACTCCTACAAACTGCCAGGTTGCTTTTGTGACCTGTGGGCAGCCTGCACAGTTTGTGAAGCATGTCTTTGTCAGTGGCCATGAGCACTTGGGATCCAAGAGCTTACTCTTCTCACATGACCTCTCACTAACATCATTTGGGTTGGAAGAGACCTTGAAGATCATCAGGTCCAACCGTTAACCCAGCACTGCTGGTGGTCACCACCAGCACCACATCTACAGATCTCTTAAATACCTCCAGGGGTGGTGAGAACTTGTAAATACCTCCAGGGATGATGAGACCTCCATCACTGCCCTTGGCAGCTTGTTCTAGGGCTTGAAAACACTTTTAAGGAAGTGTTCCTCCTGTCCAACCTAAAGCTCCCCTGGCACAACTTGAGGATGCTTCCTCTTGTCCTGTCCTTTATTACTTGGGAGAAGAGACCAACACCCACATCACTGCAACCTCCTTTCAGATAGTTGTAGAGAGTGAGAAGGTTTCCCCATAGCCTCCTTCTCTCTAGGCTAAACAATTCCAGTTCCCTCAGCTGCTTCTCATCTGTACCCTGCATGGCCAAATCCTGGGAATTTGTTCCTACTGGAGCCAGCAGCACGCAGCAGGGAGGAGAGCTCTGGCATAGTGTGGCAAAGCATGACATGGCTGAAAAGTGAAACCATCAGCAGTTTGCTTTAGCTCTGCTCAAGAACTGCAGTGGTGCAGCTGAGCTGATGGCTCTCTAGTCCTGGAGCCACTCCTAAACCAAACAGCCCTGTGCTGTGCAAACACCATCAGCATTTCTACCTACTGCCTTCCAGACATTTATCAGCTCCACTCACTGTCATGGAATGCATGGCTGGTGCTTGTATCAAGACCTCAGCTGGTCAGAAGCCAAGGGAGGAAAATGTCACTCACCAGAAGCCAAGGGAGGAAAATGTCTCCTGGCCAAGCAAGTGCAGGAGCCTTCCCCAGCAGATAACTGGGGAGAGACATCCTCAGGGTACCAACTTGCCCACTCATACTGCCACTGGTTAGAACAGCCCAGCAGGCCCATCCGTGCCCACTTACCTGAGAAACCAAATTATTCTCCTGTTCCTCATGCCTGTTGACTTCTATCCCATGTTTTTGTCACGTTGAGCTTAGCTTCTGGGCTTTCCTGGAAAAAGAAGACAAACTTAGATACGGCAGTGCTCTCTTCTGNTGCAAGACCTTGTAAATAATCCCTCCCCAACCTTTCTGTAGGCCCCCTTCAGATATTGGAAGGCTACTATGAGGTCTCCTGGAAGCCTTCTCTTCTCCAGGCTGCAGAGCCCCAATTCTCTCAGCCTGTCCTCATAGCAGAGCTGCTGCAGCCCTCTGAGCATCTTTGTGGCCTCCTCTGGACCCGCTCACCTTGTCCAACCCCCTTGCAGTGAGCAATGCCATCTTTTAACTAGATCAAGTTGCTCAGGACTCTGTCAAGTTTGACCTTGAATGTCTTCAGAGATGGGTGCTCCACCACATCTCTGGGCAATCAGTTCCAGTATTTCACCACTCTCATTGTAAAGAGCTTCCTCTTTCTTCCCCATCTTTTTCTGTGTTCTTTCCCTTCCTGAGCTCTCTCCCAGCTCTTGATGTGCCCCATGGAGGGTGTGGAGCAGAGCTTAGTGTATGTGTGTCACTATTCCCAGATCCCTGTCATACAGCAGCCCTGCTGAAGGTGTTGGTGTGGGTCCAATCAACTGGTCACTCCCTCTTGAGGGACATTGGCATAATATATCTTTTCTTTTGCCCAGCACCATCAGTCGATGCTTCTGGGGTGTTTCTGAGAGGACTGATTTTGACATAGCATCTCCCATTGCTCAGGATGTCAGCAGGGCAGGGACTGTTGGTGGGGGAAGGCTTTGAAGCCAGAGTGTATTTCCTTGATAAATTGTGAAATCAATTTTCTCTTATGTTTTCTGTGCTGATAGAGTTTCATTAAAACTAAAGCCAAGGATGCAGTTCCTCCTTTTATGCTTCTTTACAGTGCTTTGGCGCTTCAAAGTGCTGCTGAGCAATCAGGGCCCCATGAACATGAGCCCCTAAGCAAGGCATGGAACTGCCTGCAGGTGGTGGGATGAAACAGGGGAACCACCTGCAGAGCATTTGCTCATTTCAGAGTGGGACTTTTGGAGCTGATGAGTCTCTGATTTCAGTCTGAAGGATGTTATTTCACTCTTGCAGTACGGCAGATTTGGAGAGCATGTGCAGCAACACAGACAACACAAAGGGAGCCTGCAGCCCGGGGCATGGTCACAATCCTCCTCTCACTTACAGGTGCTCAGAGATCTCCAGTTTCTTTAATCAAAACTGCAAAGCTGATGGAGGATCAGTGTTTGCTCAGCCCAAGCAGAGCTGTTTCAGCAGGTCGGTTTGTTTTAAAATGGCCCGAAGAGACAAGGGGACACCTCCCTCTAGTGCCCAGCTCAATAGGACTTCCCCAGGTGATGAGTCTGGGAGGGAAGAAGTCATTTGGAGGCAGGACCTAGCAGGACCAGCTGAAGGTTTCAACGCCTTTACAAAGGGCTTGTAGCCCCTGCCCACCAGGGCAGCCCAGGGAAAGCTTTGCTCCTGCTCTCCTCACAGCACATAGGGATAGGTGTGAGCAAAGCCCTGCTTTCCTATTGACCCCTGGTGAGCATACCCCTCCTCACCTTGTCCTCCTCTGCCCCAGGCTTGGGAGGGTGCCACAGCCAAGTGAGGAAGAGGAGGAGGCAGAATCGCCCCCTGATGTTGCTGGGGCTGGCAGCAGGTTGTTCCCGGGGGTGTCTGTGGTGTGGCAGGGGGTTGGAACTAGATGATCCTTGAGGTCCCTTCCAACCTTACCATTCTATGATTCTATGAGATGGTGTTGGGTCTGAAGGGTTGGATGCATGTGGTCTAAGGGAAGGGATGTGCAGGTATCAATGGGGTTGGGGAGCAGAGAAGCTGGGGGTCTAGGAGAAGAGGGGATGCTGGGGAAGGGGGAAAAAAACTGCTGGGGAGCAGATGGGATCCCAGAGAAAACAAGTTCACCTCCCTGCACTGGAGCAGAGAATCACAGAATTGTTTAGGTTGGAAAAGAACTCTAAGATCATTGAGTTCAACCATCAACCGAAGACCACCACGGCCATTAAATCATGTCCCAGAGTGCCATGTCTACACATTTCTTGAGCACCTCAGGGGACAATAACTCCACCACCTTCCTGGGCAGCCTATTCCAATCCCTGACCACTCTTGCAGTACAGAAATTGTTCCTAATCTCCAACCTAAACCTCCCCTGGCACAATTTCAGGCAATTTCCTCTTGTCCTGTCGCCTGATGCTAGGGAGAAGAAACCTACCTCACTACAACCTCCTTTACAGGGAGTTGTGAGAGCAGTGAGGTGTCCCCTCAGCCTCCCCTTCTCCAGACTAAACAAAGCATGACCTTGGTGACCAAGTTGCCCATATTGTTGAGGGCTGGGGGACAGAAGCTACCCAGAGGTGACAGCTGGTAGGAAACAGGACAGCTTTGCACAAGGTTTTGTGTTTTATTTACATTCTCAAAGAGGTGGTTGGTGGAGTTTAGGCACACACAGACAGAGCATCACTACAAAGCAGGAACGTGGACCACTCATTTCTGCCCTGCAGAAATCCCCCTGGGGCAGGGGGGCACACAAAGCAGCAAGGTTGCTGGCAGGATTGGCCACAGGGCGAGTCAGAGATGGTGGCAGTGCCCGGCGGGCAGGTGGCTAAGCTTCCAGCTGCTCCCGAAGGACATTCCTCGGTGGCACTTGATGCAGAGGAAAAGGTGCCACTGGGCTGTGGATGGCAGATCAACCTGTGGGGATAATCAGCATGGTTTGGCTGGGATGTCCTCATGTCCCCCCAAAACAGTGTTAACGTTGCAGAGTCCCCCTTATGCTCCCTGTTGTTGCTGTCACCTTTCTGCACTTCTTCAGGTAACTAAAACAGCCTCAGCCATGAGCCTCACTTCTAGTGGGACACAAAGATGTCTCCTCAAGGGGTCTCAGGGATGAAATCTCACCAGTCTGGAGGTTTCCTTTCCAAACTGGGGGAAGACTGAAGTAGTTGAACTGTTTGCAGGTGGCATGTCAAATGTAAATGTTTGGAGACCTGAAAGGGTCAGATTGCTTCCTAAAAAAGATTCTGTCATGGTTTCCATCACAGAGAGAAGGGAAGTAGCTGGAGAACCACTGTCTGGCAGCTCCTAGAGTCCAGAGCCCAGGGTCCTTGAACTACATGATCCTTTTCTCTCTGGGATCTTTTGTAACTGCCCAACAGAAGCCAGGCATTGCCTATGCTGCAAGCTGGGGAGTATTGGGGACAGTGTGGAGCTCACAAAGTGACTTTTGTTCAGTGGCACAGCTTGCACCGGTGGGCATTTGAGAGAGAGAAATCCAGAGGGAAGTATCTGTTGAGCAATGAAGTGTGGACTTGCAGCTGCTGGGATTTGGGGGTGTGATGCAGGCACTGGAAAGCCACCCCGCTGATGGGGCGAAAGGACAGTGTGTCACCCCTCAGCCAGCTTCTCCTGGTCACTGCATCTCCCCAAGCTCTTACCTTACAGGCTAGGGATGCAGGCTCAAGAGCTGGACTGATCTTCACTGAGGTTGATCTGCTCCAGGATCTGGCTGTACCTCCGGGTGAGGGCTTTGGTGTTTTTGGTGAGGTCTGTCAGAACTTGCTGCAAGCCATTGACGTGATGGGAGAGACGCTCCTCCAGGTTGCTGTCTGTACCCTCTTCCAAGGCTGTATCAGTGTTGGTGCTGCCTGGGCTCTGGTCATTGACACAGGCCAGGCCTTTTTCCACCATGGGCTTGATGGCTTTCAGGAGCTGGTAGCGCTCGTAGAGGTCTGTGTTGCCTTCTGTGCCTGCCGAGGAGCCCTGCTCCTGCGGGAAGACTCCTCGCAGCAGGCTGGGGAACATCACCTCCTGCTCCATCTTCTGCGTGGCTGAGAAGTACTGCTCCATGGCCCTGCTGCCACAGCTCCAACAGCGCTGCTCTGGGCTCTTCTGAGCTGCTGCCTGCTCCCCGACCCCTCGCAGGGCTTTTTATGCAGCACCAGGGCACCTCCCTCCTCTGCTCTCCTCTGCTCTCCTCTGCTGCCAGCCTCAGCCAGTCTGATTGGTTGCAGGGCTGGACTTGGCTCCATCCCAGCTAGGGCCCAGCCATGACACATTCCTGGCTCTGTGCAATCCCTCCTGGCCCAGCCTCTCCATGGCCTTTGCCTGAGCTGGCCAAGGGTCCCACTACATCCCCAGGACAGGAGTGGGGCAGAGAGAAGTGCCCAGGATCTCGCCTGTCCAATCTCGTCCTGTCTCCACCATCCACACTGTTTCTGTGGCACCAGGAGAGTGGGTCCAGGTCCTACCCCACAGAGTAGGCAGCACCATGGCAAAAATGTCTTGATTTGGACAGGTTTGAGGAGAGGGGAAGGAGAGTGAGTGATGGGCTGTTTCTGCAGGAGTTTCCCAGGAGCCCTGCCCCAGCCACCCTCCTTCTTCAGGGCTGGCCTGGGCATCCAATGCAGCCCACCCTTGGCCACTGGCCTTGAAAACAATGCTGCTAAAAGAAGATAATGAACAGGTGATACTTGACTGAAGGGTGATTGCCCAAAACTGGTTGTGTTATGGAGGAAGATGACATCAGTTGGATTAAATTGTGACCAGAGAATTATAAAAAGGACTCTTAAATGAAGAACTAGTCAGGATGAAAGGAATCATCAAGCTCCCAACATGGAGAGACCTTGGAGGAGCCACACTAGAAATCAAAGCCTGTTGGACACTGCCAAAATCAGCCCTGCTGTCATCACAGACACTGCCTGTGCCTGGCTGAGAATCTTCCCCATCAAATGTCTTCAGCATCTTGTGGCCAGCTCCTGGGCAAGCACTACTGCAGGCAGCAGGCAGGGACAGAGCCAGAATCAGCATGGAGAGGCTGGAAGGTGCCTCTGGAGAGAAACTCTGCTAAAGCAGGACCAGAGACAGGACTGTGCAGAGATGGATTTTTAATATCTCTGAGGATGGAGACTCCAACACCTCTCTGGGAAGCCTGGGACAGTGTTTCTCCACCTTCAATTTTAGGGAATTTAAAAAAAAAAAATCAAAAAACATAAAAATAATGTTTTTCTTACATTCAAATGGGATTCCCTGTACTTCTGTTTATGCCCAATGGCTCTTATCCTGTCACTGGGCACCACTGGGATGAACCTGATTTCACCTTCTCCACACTCTCCACTAAGTCTTTATAGAATCATAGACTTGTCAGGGCTGGAAGTGACCTCCAGGACCATCTAGCTCCAACCCTGCCTGCCATGGGCAGGGACACTTTCCTCCACTAGATCAGATTGCTCAAAGCCCATCCAACCTGGCCTTAAAAGCTTCCAGAGTTGGGGCTTCCACTACATCCCTGGACAACCTGTTCTTCATATGGATAAGAACCCCTGAGCCTTGTCTTCTCCAGCCAGAACAGTCTGAACTCTCAGCCTCTCCTTGTAGGGAAGTGGCTCCAACTCCTTCATCACTGTCGTGGACCTTCACTGGACTCCCTTCAGTATGTCCATGTCTGTCTTGTACTGAGGAGCCCAAACTGGATGCAGCACCCAGATATGTACCACCAGCGCTGAGCAGAGGGGAAAGATCCCCTCTCTCCATGGCCTCCTGGAATGCTGGTGACTGTGTTGCTCCTGAGAACACCTTGAAGACTCATGACCAGTTTGGCCAACCAGAGAGACGAAACTGGGGGGACAAGGATGTGAATTTGTGGGGTTCTTTCCCCCCATCACCTGCAGGAGCAGGCAGAGGGCAGCACCAGGGGTACTGGTGTGGCCAGAGCATGCAGAATTCAAAAGGCAGGGGTCTGCAGCCAGGGAACCTGTCCTGCCAGGAGGGGCAGAGGTGTTGGCAGCCCACCCTTGGGGGTGGTGGGCTTTGTCATTGGGACTTCGTGGAACTGGGTAGAGAAAGGTCTTTAGAACTTCCTATTTATTTAACACTTGGGTGAACTTTAGAACTTCTTATTTATTTAACACTTGGATGAACTTAGCAAAGTTCCCCTCCCCATGGTGGCAGCAAACAGCACTGGTGTCCCAGGAGCCTCATCTGCCTGTCTGCCCTCAACCTGCCAGGGACCAGCACTGGGTTTTTCAGGGATAAAGACCTCTTCTGTGACCATCTCAAGTCTCTTACCAGCCAAGTCCAACAGTGGTGGCCAGCAGCCAAGGCCAGCAGCAGGGCAGCTTTGGGGCTTGACGCATCTCTGGGGCCAGCGTGATGCAAGGTCCTGCAACAGGAGCAGGCAAAAGTGTCCTGTGAAACAGAGGGCTCAGGGCCAACTGGCAGGACAGCAGCTCACAGAGAGGGCCCTGAGGCATTGCAAGTGCCCATAAGTCGTCAGCAAGTCCTTCCAGCCACCCCATGTCACAGACCTTTTCTGGGAGCACCTTGTGTCTCTAACTGGTCATGCTCAACAGCAGTGCTGAGCACTTCCCTGGATGTCCCACAGTGACCCTGCCCTGGAGCACCACAGCCTGTCCAGCTGCTCCACACACAGCCTCAGCCAAAAACCATTGATGGGAGGTGCCTGCAGGCCTTCCCTGCTGTGACTACCACCTTCTCCAGGTAAAATGAGTCCTACTTCTGAGCTCCAGTCATGTAGATTCATAGATTAATAGAATGGTTTGGGTTGGAAGGGGCCTTAAAGGTACTTAAAGACACCTCTCACTAGACCAGGTTGCCAAACTGACCTAGAACACCTCCAGGGAGGGGGCATCCCCAACCTCCATGGGTAACCTGTTCCAGTGTCTCAGCACCTTCATTGTAAAGAATTTCTTCCTAATCTCCAGTCTAAATCTGCCCTCCTCAAGCTTCAGTCCACTCCCTCTCATCCAGTCACTACAAGCCCTTGTAAAAAGTGCCTTCCCAGCTTTCTTGTAGGCCCCCTTCAGATACTAGAAGGCTCCTATAAGGTCTCCCCAGGTCTCTTCTCCATGCTGAAAAGCCCCTGCTGTCCCAGCCTGGCCCCATGGAGGATGTTCTCCAGCCCTCTGATCATCTTTGTGGCCTCCTCTGGACTTACTCCAACAGTTCAGTGTCCTCCTTGTGTTGGGGGCACCAGAACCAGACTCAGAACTGCATATGGGGTCTCACCAGAGTAGAAGGTGAGAATCACCTCACTCATCCTACTGGTCACACTTCTTTTGATGCAGCACAGCACACAGCTGCCTTCAGAGCTGCAAGTGCACATTGCTGGCTCGTGCTGAGATTTTCACCAACCACCATCCCTAAATCCTTCTCCTCAAGAGTGCTCTCCAGCCACTCCTCACCCAGCCTATATTTGCACGTGGGATTGCCCTGACCTAGGGGTAGAACCTTGCTGGACTTCATGAGTTTAGATTGGGCCCTCCTCTGAACCCCTTCCAAGTCCCTCTGGATGGATCCCTTCCTTCCAGCATGCCAACCAGGCCACACAGGTTGGTGTCATCTGCAAACTCACTGAGGGTGCCTCAATCCTACAGCCCAATATCACTGAGAAAGATATTAGGCAGCACTGGTGGCAGTACCCACTGCTGTGGGACACCACTTGTCACTAGTCTCTGTTTGGACATTGAGCCATTGATTTCAACTCTCTGAGTGTGGCCATCCAGTCAATTCCTTCTCCAGTCAGTGGTCCACCCCTCAAGTCCATGCTTTTGCAATTTGTTGACCATGGTGTCACATGGGACAGTGTCAGATACTTTACGCAAGTCCAGGTAGATGCCATCAGCTGCTCTTCCCTTATCCACTGATGCTGTAACTTCATCACAGAAAGCCACCACGTTCCTCAGGCAAGGCTTGCCCATGGTGAGGCCCTGCTGGTTACCACCAATCACCTCTTCTTCATTCTCTATATGCCTTAGCAATATAGACCACCAGAGGAACATCACCGCACTAGGAACCAGTCTCTCTTCATGCCTCCTGGTTCAAGAAAGGAAGAAGAGCTCCAAAAGTGGCTTGGCCACTCTGTGCCCATCCTTCAGCTCCACTTCTTCCCTAGCCTGTGCTATCATACCCAAACATGAGGTGACATTGCAGTGGGGATGGTTTAGGTGCCCCCTGATATCCCCTTCATGCTCCATTTGGTTCTGGATAAGACAGCTGCCATGTTGCCAGGACTGAGAAGCAACATGGGGGGGGCAGATCTACTCTAAAGTGCTCAGACTGGCTTTAGGCAATTGTGTTTATCCAGGTCTTGGGGACCCTGGTGCTCATCAGCTGCTTGCATAGCTGCCATGGTTGCCCTACCCAGAAACAGAGACATTCAGGATGCTTTTGGCCCAAAGACAGGTTGAATGCTAGGTCTGCTCTACCCAAAGCTGAGCTGAACACCGTGGCCCCTGCCAGCTTCCACTGAGGACACACAAGTGATGTTACCCAGAGCAGTATGGATGAAGTGCAGAGCAGGGTTGGTGCTGATCCCCTGGAAGCTGCAATGATTCGCCCCAGGTCTCTTTCCCAAATGCAGACCCAGCATTTGGGAAAGCTTCCCCCTGGCCCCCATCCTCCTGGGGAGCACATCCTCAGTCACAGCTCAGGAAGGGGGCAGATGCCACTATGCATGTGTGCTTGAGTGTCCCATATCATTCCTGGCACCTCCTGCTAACAGATCACCTCATGTCTCTGCCTCCCTTTACACCACCAGCCTTGTTCTTCCTTAAACCCACCCAGAACTCTTTCAGGTGTGAGACAGTGCTGAGTCTGGCACGCAGCTGCCCCTTAGTGTCCCTGTCACACTTCCATCCTGCTACTTAGCTGCAGGTGGCTGTGGACCATGTCCCTGTGGCCTGCAGGGAGTGAGGATAAGCTGAAGCTAACGTAGTCATGACCAGAAGAAATTACCTCAACAGCCAAGAAGAGGTGAGAACCAATGTAACCCAAACCTGGATATGAGACTCAGGTCCAAGAAATGCTTGCTTTATAGAGAGGCTGAGACCTGCAGCTCCACTGGTCCTCAGGGATGGTTCCCAGGTTCAGCCCCACTTGGAGCAGCTACAGCACAGAAAACTTGATGGGCAGGAGAAAGGCAGGGAAAACTTTGGAGCACAAAACAACACCAGCAGTGGTGCTCACCCCAGGGGTGACTTTTGAAGAGATTCTGAACCTGATGGTTGTGTTGTGCATGGACAGATGTCTGCCTATCTCCATCCCTTCCTCCTTCACCCCTTTTCTTCCTCTCTCCTTCCCTCTGTCCTGGGTGCCCAGCAGCAGAGTTTGTCCATCTTCTTGCTGCTTGCCAGGGCAGTGTTTGGCAAAGACAATGGCCACCAGCTTTCACTTATCTTGCCGTTGAGATAAGCAAGAGATATTTTAGAGTGAGGCTGGTGACACACAGGAACAAGTTGCCCAGACACTGTGGATGCTCTGTGGTTGGATGGGGTTCAGAGCTACCTGATCAAGAGCAAGATGCCCCTGCCAAGGGGAACAGGGGGTTAGACCAGGTGGTATCTGGAGGTCCCTTCTAAACCAAACAAAGCCACCACATTAGCTACTTGGCCACAGGTGACTG
>WBNM01027960.1:1616-117183 GCA_013399055.1 Ramphastos sulfuratus | reverse complement strand
ACCATTCTATGATTACCAGCAAAAAATATAATTTGCAGGCAGAGAGTCTATATAATTGATTAATAAAATCATTTCAATAGAAAAGAATGTGCGTGACAATTGCATTACTTGAGGCAAACTATGGGTAACCTTTTTGAGTATCTAAGGGCACAATTATTTTCTTTTTTTCTCACAAGTTAGTATCTTCATAGCAGGTTAGGTTTTCTTGTTTGTTTGGGGTTTTTTGTTTGGTTGGTTTTAGTTGCCATTATTTTTAAAGCCAACATTATGTGTTTTGAGTAAGAAGGCATTTTATTTCAAGCACAAGGACCCAAAAAAAGCTAATCTTGCTGTAAACTAGGAAAAAAAAAAAAACACCACACAAACCCACAACAAAATAAATGCTGGACTGTTGAGCTGTTTTCAATACTTAATCTGTCAACCTCTACAAAGTCTACTTTCTGTTAAGCTGTGTTTCTCCAACGAGCAGAATATTTACCTCATCTTCCTTTGCTTACTGCAAAGTAGCAAGGTATTCCACAAACAATAAATCACGAAAAAGAAAATTGTAGCATGTTATGACCGCTGTAAGCTGAACTATAGTCCTTTAAGATATAAATCCTGCTGTTCTGTATTCTTCATTCAAGAAAAGACTCAAATACTTCAGTTGGCCTTTATATTGCTTCTGGATATTCTATCATGTATTCTTTATCTCTTACGTTACACAGCTGAATGCAGAGAATCGAAATACCAAGTTCAGTTGCCACATATCTTACAACAGAAACTTCATTTGCATTTATAGTAAAGTCAGCTGCAGTAATTTGATAACGCAGAAACTAAAAGGAGTTAATTATGTCTCACAAATTTCAAAGCTTGCTCAGAAAATAAGTGCATTCCACTGAACAGAAGTTGAGTATCTTGGATGTGTCCAAGCACAATAAGGCACGAGAGGTTTTGCACGTGTATGCATTGCACAGGAGTGCAGACCTTCCTCTATCCAAACAGCACTGCGAGTTAAAATAATGGTACAAAACCTCAAAAATCAGAATACCGATTTGCTGCAGAGCACTGTCCACATGAAATTTAACAATGTACCATTTCTAAAAGGAACTTCTCCATCTGGCAGACTCTACAGCTAACTCAGAATAAGGAATCTGCAATTCCTCTGCTAATGGAGAATTACCATCTCAGTAGAAACCAAGAACCACAAGAGGCAGAGTAGGGGGATGCCACACACCAGGCAAGAAGAATCAGTTATTAGGAGCAACAGGCACAAATTGGAACTGACCAAGTCTCACCTAAACATAAGGAAGCACTTATTTATTTTGAGGATGACGGAGCACTGGAACAGACAGCTCAAAGAGGCTGTGGAGTCTTTTTCTTTGCTGACTTTAAAATTTGCCTGGGCAACCTGCTCTAGGCAACCCTACCTTAGAGTGGTTGGAATAGATTATCTCCACAGTTCCCTTCCAAAATCTGCTCTTCTCTGATGCTGTGACTGGGGAAAAAAAAAAAAAAAATCACCAATGAAATGAACTTTAAGCCCTGGTCTTCCTACAGATCAGGTTTTGAGAAGTCCAAACAACTACTTGCCAAGCAGCATCTGATGAAAGCACAGAAATCCAGGCTGATGTTAGAGGGGAAATGAGGGAGCAGCAAACCGCACTCTGCCAACCTATTCCACTCTACCATGCTTTTTCCTTTAATTTATTCTACCTGTCTGCTTGGATTATCTCATGTGAATCTCAAGCTGCAATTACACTGCTGGCCAGGCCATTGGATAAATTACTTTTGACGGAATTAGGAAATTTGCACTGTAATTGGCTGCTCTTCAGTGATAGACAGAGGGTTTTGCCTGGTGACTACACTGAGCTGGAAAGGAGATTCCAGGCCTGGTGCCCTTTCTGTGCCAAAAGAGAAGATTTCTCCAGCTCCTTGAAGCTAGAAGCAAAATTTGTTCCTCGCACCATTAACTAAGCTGCTTACAACACTTCCTAGAAAATAGACCTAGCATCGCCTACAGACGTCGGGGATCTTTGCCAAAGGCTTCAGTGGGAATAAAGGGATAATTTTACAAGTAAAGCTTGGCCCAATTTAAGACTTTATATCCACACACAGAGTGCAGAAGGTTCATGTGCTTCCCAGCCTGAGGGTATCCAAGAATCCAGAAGTAGAAGAGACAGCAAGATCCCAACCATCGCAGGCCACTGCTTTTCTTGCTTTAGAAACAGAGCCAGTCCATGGCACCCACATCAGTACATACTGTCTTGGCCACTTGCTGTTAACATTTCAGAGAAACACACTACCCCAGATAGGGGCTAAACTCACAGAGGCCTGGGCACAGTTTGATCCAAGTTTTCCCCATAGAGGAACAATTCTAGATTGGAAAACTGAACTAAAAAGTTAGTGTTACATAAAGCATGCAGATCTATACGACCCATTGGCAGGGGCACAGCAGACAGACTTATTTCCAATTAGTCTGGTATTGAAGAGAGGGGTAAGAGGGGGAAAAATCCAACACAGTTTCAAGTGCACGGAGCCTGCAAGTGGACTCTCAAGATTTTTGGGTGATTTGTAGTTGATCTCCTGAAGGAAAAGAAACTAATGAGAAAAACAAAGTCCCTCTAATCTGCCTTTGCTTGAAAATTCCTTTCTATAATCCCTACCTTTGTTCCCTCCCAGTAGGCTGTTCACCAAATTTACATTTCAGAGTCTTCCCAAAGATTCCTTTTGTGCTGCTACTGACACAATATATAATCACTCTACCTGAGCCTACTACTTACAAACAAACAAAAGGATTGTCAGGTTTTTTGCGTGCCTTTGAAAAACCTAAGTGATTAAATATTGAGAACAGTCAAATATTTAACAAGATACTGAGCACACAAAGAAACCTGGAAATTTACTTTTCCAACAAGGGACTGTCACCCATTTCAAGTGAATAGAGTGGCAAAGAGCTACAGGTAGATTTTAGTATATTAAATTATATTTAGAGAGTAAAGGAGAAGCAGTAGGAGGTGGCAAAAATATTAACTACCATGTAAGTATTACAGAGTGAAGGGAATAACCGGATCTGCCCTGAGCAGACACAGTAACATCGGTTTAACAAGGGACATGACCCAAAATGTGAGCATAAAACCCAACTATTGATAGCTCTGCATCAGTTCTGAAACTCCAGCTTTGTTAGAGGGGAAAAACTCTTTATAAAAGATATACACTTATGTAGAGATGATTGTTAGCAGGAGTTGTTAGTTTTAACAATGTAGAAAAGCAGACAGGGAAACAAAGCTCTTGTTATTTTAAAACCACCGTTTTCAGGGAAATACTTAACACACATCAGATACACTGCTTCAGGTTGGGGAGCAGGGGGAAGTGATCACCAGGGAATGAACACTGACTCTGTATGCCAGAATGAACATTGAGATTCAATAAGAGAACTAAGGACTGCTGGGTAGTGCCACAGCCCTATACTAAACCTATTATATCTTTTGAACAGCTGGCATTAGAAGGAGGACTTGATTAACAGGCTAATGAATAGACAGGTACTCTGGTTTTACTCACCAAAAGGTAATTCTTAACCCAACTGCCAAACTTGGGGATACACCTAGGTTTGAATATCAGTGCCAGTGATCACAGCAAAAGCAAACGAAGTCAGACAAACCATAAGCTTCCAGGAAAAACAGAATAATAATGAGGTTTATGTCAGTGTTTCTCACAATGGTTTCAATTAAAAGTATGCAACAGTGATACCATCAAACTAAAAATTGGTTCTGCATGACTGAAATGAAAGCCTGCTGAACTGACTGTATTTATACTCAGTTATTGAGCAGTGACCCTTGACTTTCTGAGGAGGCACACAGCCAAAAAGTTGTATTAAAACATAGCTTGAAACAAAGCCAGTTTCCAGAATTCTCCTGAAAGGGAATGCACTCTGTGTTGTGCAGAATTAGATTAATTTGATGACAGTCTTTTCACGCACATTCAGTAATTGTGGCCCTTTTTTCCTACTGGCAAATCATTTTCTTAGTTGCCCGGTCTAGTGACATAAAGCCTTGCATATAAGTAGAGAACACATTAGAAAAATTTAATCTGAGATCACCCCTCCTCACCCGTGCCACTTTCCAACAGCATTTTGCTCCCTTCTCTCTCCCCAGACCCACAGGATTTTCTGGCAAGCTCCAAATTGACTTTTCATCGAACAGCTTATTCTCAGATTTAAAAAAGCCACAGGTACAAAATCTATTTTTATCGTTACAAAGGTGTGATTTCAGGAATTAATATCCAAGTTCCCTGTGCAGCTAGAGTCCAACAAAGATTTTAATGCAGAAAGCATGCACTCTATTTGTTACTGTCATCCTGACAACTCATACCCGAGCTGGGGTTTGAACAAAGGCATAATTAACGTGAACTGCATCCTAGGTTTATAATTTAGCTGTTACGACATAAATGAAATTAGAAGCCACCACTAAAAATGTCTTTAGATATCCTGTCAGCATACATTGCACATTCAACCACTCTGAAATTTACAAAGCCTAAAAAGAAATTTGGTTGCTTTTTCCAAAGCCTCCCACAGCTCTGGGATGCTTACTCTTGAAACATTTCAGATTTTTGTTCCTGCTAGTAGTAAATATATTTAATAATACTTTAAAATTACAAGTACCAAGAACCTACACGTGTTATAAAAAATGTCAACAAAGCATTGCATGCCAATGGAAACATGCTGATTCAATTGCTGTTAAAAACAGATGCTATCTAAGCTCATCTTGAATTGAATGCTTTTAGGTCATATTCATATCTAATTCTCACATTGAACTTGGGGATGAGACAATTGCATTTTATTAGAAATTGTTGAAGTCAATGGCAGGACTAGAGGGGAAACAGAACAAAACAAATCCAAACACACACACCAGATCACATTTTTTAGAAACAAAATACTTCAATATTTTAACTCCTCGTTTTTCTTGAAAATGAATAGTCAAGCACATATATATGGGAAGAAAATCCATGTTAAAACGGTCCAGTGCATAAAAAGCTAGTAAACATAGAAATAAATAGCTATAATATTAAAAAAATATATGTATATATGCAGTGACTACATGTATAAATATGCATAGGATGTTAGCAAAAAGAAAGCATCAGTCTAGAACCACACAAGTCTATGTCCTCCAAAAATGTATCATGATATGAGAACACAAAAGAAAAGCTATATATGCGTATGTACGTGCCTGGGTGCTTGCCTCTACGTGTGCCTTCATTCTTCACCACACACACACACAAACACATTTATTATGAAGACAGACAAAGCTTTTCTTCCCAAAAGCCTTGTTGCATATGACTGAGCAAACATAATGCAAAAAGTTCACAGTGAATGTTTCCCATTAAAGTTCTGCAAAAGCAGTAATAAAACATCAGGTTGCCAAAAATCTCTGAGCAGTGACTTCAGCTGCCTAGGGCACTGGTAGGATTTTACCATTGCAGGTAAAACCTGCACTGCCCTTTGTAAGTAGGTGACTGTTACACCTGGCTGGAAATAACCAAGCCTCACCTAAGTTCTTCCCTTGCATTTGGGGACATAACTTTGCAGTTTCAATGAAATAAATCACCTATAGGTTTTGTGATGGAGAATGCTCTGTGCAGCTGGGTACTACCAGCTGAACAGGGACCAGACAGAATCCAGCTACAGCCCAAAAAAAAGAGACCCAAACCATCAGGATATTTCTCTCCTCTATCCCAGATATTCTTACACAGCTACTGTGTTCCACATGTGACTTCGAGCACAGTCTGAAAATGCTGCTAGGCTGGGTCTTGGAGGTCATCAAGGTATAGAAACGTTGGATTTGTACCTCTGTCATGGGCTTAGCTGTAGGAATGATATGGAATTACTGAGTACAGCTACACTAGGGCTGTCTCCAGACAACATATAGGCAAGTATGTAACTTTATGGATCACCTACCCTGCAAAAAAAAGTATTTGTTTGCAAAAACTGCTTCACTTCAGTTATTTCAGTGGATGAAAACCCCCACAGGAGCTGGCAATGTGCATTTGCAGTCCAGAAGCCAACTGTGTACCAGGCTGCATTGTAAGGACTGTGGGCAGCAGGTTAGAGGGGGGTGATTCTGCTGCTTTATTCTGTTTTGGTGAGACCTCACCTGGAATACCGCATTCAGCCCTAGAGACATCAGCAAAAACAATCAGAGCACCGAACTCCTCTTCTACGGAAAAAAGGCTGAGAGAGTTGAGGTTGTTTAGACTGGAGAAAGCTATGGACAGAGTTTATTGTGGCTTTCCCTATGTGGCTTCTAACAATTTCACAGGATGCCCTGTCCCTGAAGGTGTTCAAGGCCAGGTTGGATGAGACCCTGAGAAACCTTGTGTAGCGGAAGGTGTCCCTGCCAATCCCAGGGGGGTGGAACAAGATAATCTTCAAGGTCTCTTCCAACCCAAACATTTCTAAGAATCTATGACTGAAAAATGGGGACAGCCTTTTTCAGCAGGACTTGTTACGACAGGACAACAGGTGACGGTTTTAAACTACAAGAGAGAAATTTAGACTAGACATAACATTTTTCGCAAGAAAGATGGTGAAACACTGGCACAGGCTGCCCAGAGAGGTGGTAGCAGCCCCATCCCTGGAAATATTCAAGGTTGGCTTGAACAACCTGATCTAGTTCAAGTCGGCCACACTCACTGCAGGGGACTTGGACTAGATGACTTTTAAAGATCCCTTCCAACTCAAAACATTCCATGATGCTATGATTTCAAATGTTTGTGAAATATTGATATTCTGAGCTCCTCCAAACTATGTCTAAAGCCACAAGGGCTTTACAGCTAAGATTTGAGTGATCCTTCTGAAATGAACATGCAAATCATCCAAACTTAAATTATCACCACGCTGACTGTTCATTGCTTTGAGTCATTCCAATACTGTACGTGGCCTGGCATCCTGACAGCATGACTCCAGCTGCTTGCTTCTCATTTAACCCATGGAGTCCAAGAATCACCTCGAAGGCTGCCTCCTAGGTCTTGCAATATATAAAGGGTTAGAAATCCCTTCCTTACTCTCTCCCAAACTAGAGAAAATTCTTGCTGGAGTAACGTCAGCTAAACTTTCGCCCAAAGCTCTCAGAGTTCACTGAGATTGTTCACTTAGCAAGACAGAAGAGCTATTTTGACAGTGGTGGTGGTAAGCCCAGGGTACTTCAGCAAAGCAAGTCCAGCTCTGAGGCTTGCGAGGGGATGGGTTAAGTCTGCTCAAGCATCTGATGGCAGAAGGAACTCTCACCCAGTCAGCTTTAACATGGAAACATCCACTGAACTGATGCCACTGGCAGTATTATAGTATTTTTTCATATATTTCAAAACAGATCCATTTATCCTGTTACTGCTGATCCAGCTTCCCCCCTGCCATGTACGTCAGCAAACATAAATCTTCTCTGGTAAACATGGCACAGAAGCAATATTAGAATTACTACAGCTGCATCATTGATAGTGAACACAAATGTCATCACATCTTCTTTTAATTGTTTATTATCTCACTCAAACACACAGGTATCTTACCAGCAGACACAGCTAGCCCTGTTAACCTTGCACCTTACCGTGGTCTGCTTTATATCCTCTGCCACAGCTGCTTTTTGTTTTTGTAAAATAAAGCAGATGTCTCCCACAAAAATCTAAATCTTCTTAGCTGAAATACAGAAGCCAATCAAGTCCAGTCCTTTCTCCCTCCCGTCCTTCCCACCCCAATCCCCTGATCATAATAGCTGCAACTGAAGCCCATACATATGAAATGCCAGATGCTAGTCCAAATTACTTGTGGTTACCTGACCACAATCGAGTTCGTTTGTGTCTACTTGTGTCTATCCTCCTTTGATGTGAAGCCATCTATGCCCTCTTCCCCAAGGAACAGTTTATTTGAACAATTTATTCTAACCTTTGTTTTTAGAAGGGAAATGGAAGGGGAAAGACTGCAGATCTCTGGAGGCTTTCAGTGCAAGCTTTGAAGATATAATTTTTGATCTTCTCATTTTGTTACATGAGATTGCATCCATACAGGAAGCAAGTAGTGTGCCGCTATAAATAATGTGTCTGCTCTTGAAAAACCACAAGATTTGACCAAATCTGGTTCAGATGGGACATCAAGATTGCAACAGAGTTCTCCTGTGATGAGTGAGTATCTGTGACTCCTCTATGATTATTATAGGACAAATCTCACATACAAAAATTGCTGTCCAAAATCCTCCCGCTACTGAGGGTTATGTCTTTCATTGAATCACCTGGCTAGAAATGACCTTAAGATCACCCTAACATCTCCTTGTACACAACTGTTAGACCACATTCCTGAACTCCTCATATAAATGTCTTTCAAACACCTCCACTACCTCCCTAGGCTCTGTGAGGAGGATTTTTTTCCCTCTCAGGGTGACAGACCACTGGAACAGGCTGCCCAGAGGGTTGTGGAGTCTCCCTCTCTGGAGATATTCAAAATTCGCCTGGATGCATTCCTGTGTGAACTGGTATAGATGATCCTGCTCTGGCAGAGGGGTTGGACAGGATGAGCTTTCAAGGTCCCTTCCAGCCTCTGACATTCTGCGATTCTGTGTCCCAGTGCCTGACAACCCTTTCAGTGAAGCAATTTTTGCTAATATCAATCCAAACCTCCCCTGGTGCAATTTGAGGTCATTTGTTATCCTATCACCCGCTACCTGGGAGAAGAGGCTGGCCCCCACCTTGCTACAACCTCCTTTCAGGCAGTTGCAGGGCAATGTGGTCTCCCCCTCAGACACCTTTTTTCCAGACTAAACATCCCCAGTTCCCTCAGCCGCTCCTCACAGGACTTTCATTATGCTATAGTTTCTAGATTGTCTTGTAAAGTTCGCAACAGTTTTAGACGTGATGAAAACATTAAAAGAGAGAGAAATACCCAACCCTTCAAAAGGCTAATTCTAAATATTTGAGTTCTAAACTGTCCGTGCAAAATCAAACCCAGTGTAATACTTCAGGGACAAATTAAGAAACCCAAAATACTGTAGCGGCTGCTCATTTTGCCACACACGTCAGCTAAAATAGCTCTCTGATTCGCCCCGAGTGTTGTGTAAATTACCATGCAACATCCTTTTGACCACTGATAGATTGTACTTTCATCGAGCAAGCATACAAATTGAACAGCCTCCAGACCTTCTCGGTATTAATGAACGAGTATTTGTTTCCAGGCATATTCAGTATTAACTTATTAGTATTAAGAGTGCACCATACAAGTGACAGTCGATTCTAGGAAAAGCTTACATCTCTAAAAACCCTCAATTTTCTTTAAAGCTTTAAAGAAAGCCCTCGTCCTCTGTGGAAACGTTGATAAGGAAAAAGCTTTGCTGTGGAGCTAAGCCCTCCATGGGCAGCAATTAGCAGTAACTGACAGACTCCAAACACTGAGGAGCCCAAGACAGGCTTTTCTTTTCCTTTTCAACTTGTCTTTCCACCCTCACATCACTTCTTGGGAAGGGTAAATGGAAAAGGGGCACTACTTTGTGTGAGTGATGCTAGCCAGTGTCAACCCACTGACTATATCACAGAATGCCAGGTTGGAAGGGACCCCAAGGATCATCTCTCCAGCCTTTCTAGGTAATAGTAGAATTGAAATGAGGTGGCCCAGCACCCTATCAGGCTGAGTCTTAAAACTGTTCCATGTAATGGAATTCACTATTTCCCTTGGGAGATGATTCCATTGTCTAACTGTTCTCATGGGGGAAAAATTTTCTTCTGAAGCCTAACTGGAATGTTCCCAGGAGTAACTTGTATCCATTGCTCCTTGTCTTTTCCATGTGACTTCCTGTAAAAAGGGAATCTTCATCCTCCTGGCAGCCACCCTTTATGTACTGGTACACAGTAATAAGGTCTTTCCTAAGACTTCTCAAGGCTGAACAAATCCAGCTCTTTCAGCTTTTCTTCACTCATGATCAGACTGGATCTGATTAAGTGCTAGCCATGAGTACAAAGAGCTGAAATACATGGGACAAATACACCCCTCTTCTAGTGGTGAAACATGTATCTGCAAGACTACCAGTATCAGTATCAAAACAACCCAGAGGTAACAAATGCTCATGCTACAAGCAGAAGGTACCCTTCCTGCTTGAAGTTCAGGAAGCTTGGATTGCAAATGTTTCCTCAGCAATCCAAAGCCCAAACAACGAACCAAAAATGTATGTATTATACACTGATTTACTGGAAAGCATTCTGCATAGTGGGACTGAGAAGGGGAAATCTCTGTCTTTTTCTGTTCATATTCCCTGGCTCTATTTCCTGGATGGAAAGGGTGCTGCATGTGCTGACCTGAGCCCATCTGTGGTGCAGCCCGAGAAGCCATGTCCAGCAATCCCAGCTGGTGAGCACGCCAGGGCAGGGTGCGCAAGGCTTGCCCTCCCTCCCTCCTTCCCCCACACTCTCTCCTGTGATCCGCTGCATCCTTATTCACAGTGTGCCCAGCAACTGAAAGACTGCCTGCCCCAGCTGGCCTCCTCCTTTTGAGTCCCCAACAAAACATCTCCCTCCCGCTCCCAAAGAAGGTTGTTGTGGTTAATCCTCCACTTGTAGAACTGCATTATCTCGTCAATGAAATGGCAAAACTTCCTCAAGCCCAAATCATGATGCGATTGTTGCATTTCCTGTTTGTGCAAAGCTGATTTTCACAGCTCGTGGGCAGAGGATCTAATTGGAAATGTTATTGAAAATACCACATTTCACTGATTCTAAAACATCTCATTTATTTTTCAAACTAGATTTTGAGGTAGACCTAAAGTATTTATGTCAACAGGTAAGATGATGAGAGGACCGGACCAGTCCTATACGTTGTCTAATTTTGCAGCTTGTGATGTGTGAAAAGAACAAACTTTCCTTGCTTGACACAGATAAAGGACTTGAGTTTTTCTTTCCTAGATCAGTAATTTAACTGCCCATCTGTAGGACTTATACATCTTTTGCACACAAAGAGACTTCTGTAGTTCACCAGAGGATGAAAGCCAATTGTGAAAGTTTGAGACACGCTTTAAGAAATTCTCTGGGTCTGTTTTTTGTGTGCAGCCCAGGCCCCAGGTGTATTGCTTTACAGCTGAAAGGGTGACATTACCACCTTGTGTGACCTGCCGCGTGACACAGGTCACGGTGCTTCTCTCTGTCCAGTCTCCCTGTCTAGCCCAACTACTCGTGATTGCAACAGAGCGTAAGATGCGATTTAAACGCTTGCAGTGATGGATGGTTTCGGCACGTCCACTGGCAAGTTGTTCCAAGGACTAATTACCCTCACTTAAAAATATGTCCTGTATTTCCTGTTTGATCTTTGCTGACTGGAACTCACAGCCGCTGTGTGGTTTTCCCTGCTAGCTTAGAGTGTCCTTTGCTCCAGACATCTTATCCCTCAGTGGGTACTTACAGACCATGATTAAATAGCCACTTAACCTTCTCTTCACTAAGGTGAGTCCTATGAGAGCAGATGGTGCTGAGCACCTCTAAAAATTAGCACTGCAGCTATTTGTGTCTGTAAATTGCTGGCTGATTGTTTTGTAAGACCAGTTATGGAGAGTTGCTGGCACCATCGACGGACATTACAGGTGCTCAGCACAGTCCAGCATTTGTTTTTTCATACCCCAGTTCCTGAAGGCCAAGGACACAGTCTCCCGTGTTAGCTAGCCCTGACATCATACAGCAAGAGCCACCCTCTGCCTTAAGAGATGTATGCTAAATACAATGACCCATCTTAAGACAGCTTTACCTCCATGGGCTTTGCAGTCCTGGTACTAACTAGATACCCAAATCAGCTCTGTGGCCAAGTTTTTGCACTCTGAGGTAAAGGGAAAGATCTCATACTACTGAAGGAAGCAACTGAAGCCGACCTGGGCAGTGAGGTAGATGGTAAGTCCTGACATAGCATAGGAGCAGTCAAGTGCCTGGCTGACTGAAGGATGGCAATACCAGTGGCTTCCCCCTCTGCTCACCAGAAAAATCTCTGTAGCAGCAGGCCAGGGAAGGTGTCATTGCCAGAAATTGCTCTGCAGCTTTCAAGCTTTACAGACCTTTTTGGATCTCTTCTACCCAACCTGCTGTCCTTCAGCAAGCAGCTGAGACAAGCAACCCTCATGTGAATTAGCCCTTCATCACAGAGACATTCCCATTGCTCCTTAGCTTCCCAGAAGCAGTGGTCACAGCACAGCAAGCACATCATTTTGAGTGTGCTCAATACTGAGAGAATTACCTGTATCTTCTGCCCAAGTAAGATTCGACTGTTGCAATTTCTCTATAAACAGGCCATGGATATTGGTGTTGAATATATTAAAAACAACTCCAAGGTCCTCTGCCACTGGTACTGCCTCGTACACACCTTGCCACTGAAAGGTCATCTCAGTTAAGACCTCAAAAGCTCCAAACAAAAAGGAAATAGTAGCTGGCTCTAAGGAAAACCTTTCCAGTCACACAATACTGTACAGCTGTCCTTCTTAGTTAATGATCGGCCTGGCATGAATTCCTGGACACGCAGGAACAGGGCCTTGAAAATTTAAATCAATGAATAAACCCAAACCCATTGCACTGATTCCCATCATTCTTCCCTGTTATTTTCAACCACCTTGCGGGAAATATGCCCAGCCCATGCATTTTTCTGACAAACACCTTCATAAACACCCCCAAGTTGAGAGCACATCAACATTGCATACTTGGAACTGTGAACTTCCCTCGTGCCCCTGCCGTTTAAGGCACAGATTAACAACGGAACAGAAAGCACATCAAATGTCAGCATAAGGCCTGTACTGTTCTCATTATTGATAATGATTTGCATGAACTGTATTCAGTTCTAAACTGAATGAAACAATCTTTTTACATCTTGTGAAAGGAGAAAGAGGGTTGCAGCTTTTTTAACACCCCCTCCAAGAGAATACACATGCAAGTGTGCATGTATGAAAGACACAAACAAGACCTAAAGACAGAGAAGGGATAGAAAATGTGAATAAGGAGGATGCAGGCTATAGGCCTGTGAAATAGTCTACAGATTTCCTGCCACCAAACATCAATTGAACACAAAGCTACTGAAGTATAATTACCTCCTTGTCAATTGTGACATTAACATTTTCTCTAACTCTGCAATGACAATCACTTCTTTCAACACTCCTTAATAACAATTCTTTTACTTATCCTTTCATAGATGTGTAGCATTGCCAATAATTTCACATCCTCAAAGTAAAACTGGAAAGCTGTGGCTACTGAAACTGAACTGGATTTCTGAAGCCAGCATTTCCAGAGGAGACTTTCCACTTCAAGACACCAAACACAGGAACAGTATGCTTTTTAAAAAAAAAAAAAAAGTTACTCAATTCTTTTCTCTTAGACGAATTAACTAGAAAATTTAGTTCTCAAAAGGTAAAGATTATTACAGATTAAGAAGTCTTTAAGACCCCTGCCCTGCATTTCCTTTCAAGCAGCTTAGAAAGCACTTTTCACAAATATATGCACATAAAGAATACAAGACAAACCAGTTATTGTTTAAGTCTTCAGAATAGAAAGATTGCATGACTTGGGCAGGTTACTTAGCATACACCTGTCTATTTTTCCAGTAAGTGGAACACTATAATGGTATTCACCTTCTTCAACATACCAGCAGGAGTAAGCAAAGAAAAACCCAACATGGTGCATCAAGTCCTACTGATCAAGTCAGCATTCATAGGATATAATACTTGTTGACACTTTCTACAGTCCTTCCGAGCCACAAACAATGTGATTATAGCAAACTACTTTGAATAAAAGATAACATCATATTTGTAGGTATAGCACAGTCCTGTGAGCCACTTCCCTCTTTTTTTAGTGAAAACAAAGTTCTAGTTGTTCTGACATGCTATCTTTAAAATACAAGCCCGAGGAATGGACTGCATAGAGCAACAGGGTTGGCTTTCCCTCACTTTTGACTTCTCCAAATGCAGAACTGGCCCTAAAGACTGTCGAAGCTCCTGTGTGTAGACTATACTAAAGAGTATTGGATCACAAAACATGGCTCTTCACTGAGGAGCTGCCCCAGCTGAACGCAAAGATGACAGAAGGGGTGTACCAAGTCACTGAATGAAACAAAAAAGAAGCAGGAAGACAGAGAAGACTCTGTATCAAATGATTTTTGTCATCACCACAAGCTCAGAAAGGGAGTCTGTATGCAGCCAAATAAAAGACAGAATATCAAAGTAAGAATTTCACATTAGAAAAAACATAAATCCTGTGATATGAACAACATTTGCAAGCCGAGACCTCAGTTCATGAATTAGTCATCTGTGGCCCCACAGCAGCAGGATAAGGACCTAGGATGAATCATGATCTCCTTTTAATTATCCTGCTCTCAATTCTATCAAGTCTCAGGTGGCATATTTAGACCCTTAATGAACAACTGGCAGTATAGCTAGAGCAATACTGAAACACCTAGCCAGCTCTCATCTCCTCTCTCAGTGGGCCACATCTCTGCCAGTGGTTTATCAAGAAAAAAAAATAATCTTGGTTCTTGCTGCTGAACAGGCTCCTGCAAGGTCATATAAAGGTATTCCCATGTTAAAAGATTAAGAAGTTTCCACTGTATTGCCAGTAGTAAGCCTGTAAGCCTATCATGGCAAAAAAAAAAAAGGCTTTTAAAAGCAGAAAACAATTTCTGTTCTTGATGAGTATCTCCAACAAACAGCAGTATCTTATGACGGTTCATCTGGTTACCTCACATTTTTGCCATGGACATGGGCCTGATCGTCAGGAATAGTAAGCAACCACCAGTGCTCAGCATCTTTGAAATCACAACCAGCACTATGCTGCTGGGGAAAAACACTTGCAAAAGATCTCACAATTTCTCTGCATCCTTCACTTACAACATCTACAATGATCATGCCAATCAACGAAGTCCGTACAAGAGCAGCTGAGCAATGTTGTGCAACAGCACACAACTTCAACTTCAGTTTTGCAACAAACTTCCACTGGGAAAAAACCATGTAGATGTCAGAGAAAGACACCTAAACAGTTAACTATTACCAAAAGAAATAAAACACTTTAGGTTTTTTCTGTCAAATATCTGCAGCCAGTTCGCTCACCTTCGACTCGTGCTCCTGTTGAAGTCAACAACAAAACTCTCATTGACTTCAGCAAGAACAAGGTCATGGTCCCTCTGTGCTGCTGACTGGGTGATAGCACAGTCATAGGGTCTGAATTTAAAGAAGAAAAATCAATAAAAACAGCCTACAGCTGTCTGGTTACATCTCCCTGGACTACAGACTCACACTGGGGACATTCAACACTTTTTACTTCCTGGACCAAGGTTTCTATTAGAGTATGAGATAGGTTGGACATAATTTGGACTGTTGAAGTGGTTGTAATCAAAACACCACTGAGATACACAAGACTTGCCAGTGTCTGAGTGCCCTGCTGATGAGGTTGTTCCTTGTATATTATAGGCAACCCACTGTGAACACGCAGACAAATATAAAGCTCTCTTTTGTGGAGCAGCTGATGTTAACAGAGGTCCCTCCACCACATGACTTCATATATCAGGGAAATCCAGCCCAAACACTTCCTATGTTGTACAGGGCAGACACAAAGTCAGATCAGATGACTAAAATAATTTTGGTATCTGCTGCCACCCATGCAAAACCAAGCACAAAGCTTGCCCTCAATATGTCCAAATACAGAACTACCTTGTCTTTTAAAAAAAAAAAAAAAAAAAAAAAATAAAAAAAGAAGAAATAAAGGTCATCTGCATGAGCATTCATCAAAAAAAATAATGCAATTCCTCTCTTAATAAATTACATGCACATATATACAAACACACCTAAATATATGAGGATTGTACTCTTCTGCCTTACAGAAAACTGAATTTAATTTACAGGAATGTCTGTTGCTTTCAGGCACTTTTAAAAATCCTTTATTACATTTAATGTTTCCTTTGCTTGGCATCAGAAGTAAATAGTATAAAGCCAACAAAGCCAAAAGCACATGAGCATTGCTGACTCCAGTACAGACACACAAATGAATCTTTTCTATTACCAGGATCAACTATCCCTTGCCTAAAAAAACAACTGTTTAACAAATGAGTGCTTGAATGTGCTTCTGCTGAACTTCAGCATAAACTCTGCAGTGTACATTTGGTAAACTTTGCACAGCGATTTTAATTAAAGCCTCTGGCCCCACAAACTGCATTGTTTCTACATCTTTCCTCCCTGTATTTGTCAGCTTTCTCTCTCCCTGGCTTGAAAGCCAAGAGGCAGATTTGTCTGAAGCTCTGGCCAAAGCCAAAAATCAAAGCCAGTTCCATTTCCTGGGATGGCTGTGAACACAGTTTACAGTGGGGAAATACACCCACGCGCATTACGGGTGACCTTGGGAGCATCAGTTCATTGACTACGCTTCTGGCAGCTGAGAGCTGGATCATCAAAAATACTTCTGAACATGGAAATGCATGCAATGCTGGCAGAAAGACAGTAAGCCAATACACTCAGCAAAGCAAGATTATGAGGAGAGGAAAAAAAAAAAAAAAAAGCCATGCAAGTAGTCAGAAGCAGCCAATGATATCTTACTGAGCTTTGCAAACCAGCGAAAGCAACACAACATTTACCTGCTGCGTTTCTCCTTTCTGAGCAAACTTTGGCCATAAATATCGCAGGTATAAATATATAATCTTAAGTATTAAGTAATTAAGGAGACCTTATAGTAGCCTTCCAGTATCTGAAGGGGGCCTGCAGGAAGGATGGGGAGGGACTATTTAAAGGTCTTGTAATGACAGGACAAGGGGTAATGGGTTTAAACTGGCAGAGGGGAGATTTTGACTGGATGTCAGGAGGAAGTTCTTTGCAGTGAGGGTGGTGAGCGACTGGCACAGGTTGCCCAGGGAGGTTGTGGCTGCTCCCTCCCTGGAGGGGTTCAAGGCCAGGTTGGACAAGACCTTGAGTGACCTGTACTAGTGGGAGATGTCCCTGCCTCTGGCAGGAGGGTGGAACTAGGGGATCCTTAAGGTCCCTTCCAACCTTACTATTCTATGATCTGTGATAGCTGGAGCAAGACGGCTTCACAAAATGACACTGGCTTATCTGGAGAACTGCCAATAAAAACTGGGGTGGGTTGTAGGTTTTTTTTTTTTCCCTCTTCTCTCCTAACTGCAACAAGGACATCCTTATAGCATCAAAAATATGACAATGCTCTACAAATGTTTACAAAACATTAGCCTTCTAGATAACTCGTGGCAGATGAATAGAGAAGTGAAACCTAAGTGACTTGGAAAACACTGACTGCCAAAGCTACCCACGTTTAAGGCAACGTTCAGAATCTTAAATAAGCAACTACAGAGGTAAAATTGGGAAAAATCTATTACAGTGGGATGCAGTAAGAATGCAGTCCCTTAACTAATTAGAAATCACACAATTGATTCTTTTTCACAGCTAATTAATTAAATCCAAGAGGCAAACCATTCGTGGTTTTTGTCAAAAATTGCCATGCATTGGGCAGAGCTTTAAAAATTCCCCATTAGCAATACCCATCACAAGGCCCTGAACTTTCAATCAAACACTGTCTACAGAGAAGCAATGAGACAAATTAGACAGTGGTGATTTACCAACCAATCCCTGTCATTTGGGGGTGACAGTACTACTGGGCGGGGGGGGGGGAGCAAAAGGAAAATGGATTAAAGCGCTAAAATAAAGACGCTTTGTTCATCTGAATAAAACATTTGTAACTTTGGTCTGAGAGGTTACTTTCATTTGCAGCCAGTTTGATTTGCCACTCATCTTCCTTTGGGAATCATTCTGTTTCAAGTGCATTAAGAGATGATTTATTTGCATAAGCCAACAGAGGGTTATTCTTTCCTTCAAAAACAGAGAACGACATTGCTATACAAATGAAAGAAAATGTTAACAACTCCTGAAAGTTCTCATAGGTGATTAAAGGACTCATGCCACATCTCACAAAATGATCAGCACCAACATGGCATATATTATATTTTATGCACAGTTGAGCTTTTGCACTGTTTCCCCAGCTACTAATAAACTTTTAAGACACATGAAAAATATTTGATCTTCAGATACATGATTCAGACTAAAAGCAGAAATTGCTAACCCTCACTCGCATAGTTTTCATGTATAGTTATGAAGTTACCACTATCCCTGCGTATTTATTTTGTCATCCCTCCTGAGAGAGGAGAAATTGAAGCCGAAGATGGTCTTGGGTATGATTATGTTGCTCTCCATTTCTGGGGGCAGAGCTGCCTCATGGCAAAGGTAGCTGTCACACGAATCTGTTGCCATGCCTCCTGTCTGTGGATGTCACTATTGCACTTTGTAATTATAAATATTAAGGGTGACATTCTGTCTCCGGTGGCAGAGGATAAGTCCACAGCAGCCTCCAGAGCAATCTGGTTTACTGGAGCAGATCTGGGCACTGTCAGCCAGCCTCTGCTGCAGTAGCAGTACTAGGCTGTAACAGAAACATCAGGTATTAGCTTCGTACCAAGCAGGCTTTGACCGTCAATTTAACAAAAAATGTCAACCCTGAGCCTTCTGCCCCTCTTCCTCTTACTTGCCTGTAACATCACTTCTTACAAAAGTTTTTATGAGCTCCAATTACACACATTTCATCACTTCAGCTTACTATCACATTGGAAATTGCACAGCTAGAACATAGTTTGACCATTAGCTTCATCATGATGACATACATTCCCCTGGTCCAATCCCAAAGCCCTCTGAAAAGCTCTCAGCTTACCAGCCAAACTCTCACCAACCTCATAGGGAACCGGCTCCAAAACCGAAGGTTTTGACAGCTCAAAGCATTATAGAGGCCTCACACGCTCAGAACAAAACCCAAACACCTAAACACAAACACCCTCCAGCTGACATGCTTCAACCAAATAACATAGATAATACACGCAATCATTTTCTGAGGGAAAGGAAGGGATTACAAGAAAGTTGCAGCACTATTTGTTAGAGGCTGAGCCCAGCTTGTTGAATTTCACTAGGAAGTCAATCAATGGCAGAATCCAACACTAGAACAGTATCATTAAGAGTTATCTCCACAAGATAATTAACCATCTCTCAACTTCTAAAAGGTCCTGACAACTCTTTCCTTTTCCCATTCCACCCGGACTACCCTGTCTTTCCTGGTAAGCTCAAAGAACCAGGCTCCTCCTTTCAACTTAGGATTTCTTTATGGTATGAACTTCAAGATAGTGATCCCTCACTTCTTAGGTCTCTGACTATAGAGGTATCATTGCTGTTTTCCTTTGGGTTTCGTAAGGAAAAAGACTGTCAGTCATCCGCTAATTTCTCTAGGGCTGTCTTCCACACTGGAGAACAAAACTTAACATTTTATAATATTTCTTCTCTCTCAATGGGCCACATTACAATCAAAAAAACTGGGAGACAGCAGAGACACGAGAGCTTAGTCTGAAATTTTTAGAACTCAAATTTCTTTGCAACTAAGAAGAAAGTACTAAAAAGGAAAGGAAAAAGCGGCACCAGGGATGAGAACATTAAAAGTTACAGTTGCCACCTCCCAACTCACCCATGGTACAAGCCAAAACAATTATGAAGAGATATACGTTGACAGCAGTAAAACAATTACTTACATTCTGTGCCTGTTTAAAATATTAAGTGCTAGCAACACATTGCTTATAAATTTAAAACCCCTTAAAATTTCAGTTTTGGAATGTGTGAATGAAGTACTGCATATGGAGGGAAATGGGACCCAAACATTGCTGCCTTTGCATGCTGAATACCTATAATGTTACCTAATCAAAAGATTAAACTCACTCTAGACCATAACACTGCAACCAGTAAAATTTGGCATTGATGACCATTTATATGCTAAAGTCTGAGCGTACAATGAAATACGTAGATGCAGCACAGCTTATCTCTTAAAGATGATAGATGGCGCATATAAATGCAAGTGCTGGATCTAATTTAACAAGATTTGTGGTCATGAACACATGGACACCAAAAATCCAGAATGAATGCTAAGTAACAGCCCACTGCAGTCCCAGCTGGCTAGTATAAAAGTGTTTCATCCCCAAACCGCAGTATAGGTATCAGTATAGAAAATCTGAACATACAACAAACATTTTGTTGAACATACAGCAAAACATATATTTTGTTCTTTCCTCAAGTAATGCAAGGAACTACCTTGTAAACCCAATAAGATCAACAGCCTCCTTTCAGCTTTTCTCCCACAGTTACAGGGATAATTTTCTTATTCACAGAATCAAGAACCTGAGAAGTTGGAAGAGAACTCCAGAGATCAAGTCCAACCTTCCTGCCAAGGCAGGTTCCCCTAGGGTAGTCCATACAGGAATGCATTCAGGCAAGTTTTGAAAGTCTCCAGAGAAGGAGACTCCACAACCTCTCTGGGCAGTCTGTTCTAGGACTCTGTCACCCTCACTGTAAAGAAGTTTCTCCTCATGTTGAGGTGAAACCTTCTCTGTTCCAGTTTGTAGCAGCTGCTCCTTGTCTTATTGCTGCTGACCACCCAAAAGAGACTGGCCCCATCCACTTAACACCCACCCCTCAGATATTTGTACACGTAGATGAGATTTCCTCTCAGTCTTCTCCAGACTGAACAGCCCCAGGGCTCTCAGGCTCTCTTCATAAGTAAGATGTTCAAGTGTCCCAATCATCCTCATGGCTCTCCACTGGATTCTTTCCAGCTGGTCCTTGTCTCTCCTGGAGAGCACAAAATTGGACACAATATTTACTGAAAAAAATCAACTAGGGGAGCAAGAAGATGGTGAGTCTGGAGATCAAGTCTCTACCTGTATTAGAACTCACTGTTATTCTTTGATACAGTTGATAGGTATGTAAAAGAAAGAGGTGAAAAACCACTGGAGTAGGGACTCATGTAAAAGATGAATGCATTATTGGAGCAGTAAAAGCACATTCAGGCAGTAACTAAAACAGCACCAATTACTCATGTAAGAGCAGTAACATACAATAGCTCTTCTTTGTATAATAAATACAAATTAATTCGCACGTTGGAGTCCATGCTGAAGCAAAAGATATACTGCCCAGCAAAATTAATCTTCTATTAAAATAATCTTTTTAAGAAAAAAGCATTAACTTAGCAGTTTAGAGTTAAGATTTCTTACTTTGTTGTTTTGTTACAGATGTCAACTGCAGCATGCTGAACAGTCAATTAATCACAGCAACATAAATCAAGTCTAATCTTTAGTATCCTGGCTGTTTCAATATGTATTTAACCACCCCCACCACCCCACCCCCCCACCCAAACCAGTACAATCTTAGGAGTATTACAGTACTATTCCAAGACATTCATATTGGCAAACCCACAAAGAACTCGCAAGATTTGGTACCTGTAAAATAAATTAATTTGAGTTTGACACTTAGAAAAAGAGATCTTTGTGAAGTATTGCCGAAACCCAAATTTAACGAGCAAAAGTTAAATATTTATAAACAAGGCACGCTGAAAGCACAGGAAATCCTCACAGAAGACATACTCCAATATGATTGACTGTTCGTGTACAGAGTGTGACATATGATGGAAATGAATAAAAGTAAACAACATACTCCATTACTCCCAACATCTGCAAAGCCTATTTTAAACTTCCTAAATCACACAGATGTAACAACATGGAGCTCTTAAGCCTTGAGTGCATATTGATGAGATCGTGTTTCTGTGATCCTGAAAGGAACAATTAAAGAACATACATTTCTGTACTACAACTGAACAGATCCAGAGAGTGAGGATTTCTGTTTGTAAGGCTATCTGCCACACACATCTGAAAGACAAATTAGCAGCTTCCCGGTGGTTCACAAGGAATACTTCATTTGATTTTTAAATAAACCAAAGCAGACTGTTTCACACCCAAGGTAGCCACAAAGGCACTACAATGAATGCTGAAGTTTCTCTTCTTTATGATACAGATCATCGTGTATTAATTTGGGGGTAAAAGAAATCTACATAAACAATGAAGAATAGCAAAGTCTAAAGAAACTGTGCTGACTTCAAAGGTAACTTATTCAGCTGTTTTTAAAAAGTTTTGGGATCCCATTAATGAGGGGTGACCTCGTTAATGTTTATAAATATGTAAAGGGTTAAGTGCCAAGAGGATGGAGCCAGGCTCTGCTTGGTGATGCCCAATGACAGGACAAGGTGGAAGCTGAGGCATAGGAAATTTCATGTCAATGTGAGGAGGATTTTCTTCCCTGTGTTTTTCCAGAACACTGGAACAGGCTGCCCAGGGGAGTTGTGGAGTCTCCCTCTTTGGAAATATTCAAAACCCTCCTGGATGTGTTTGTGCGATTGGGCATAAATAATCCTGCTCTGCAGGGTGTTTGAACTGAATGATCTTTTGAGGTCCTTTCCAGCCCCTGAGATTCTGTGGTTATGTGATTTTGCCCCTAGGTTTTTTCCCCTCTCACCAGTCTGTTCTGCACTATCCTGTCCGAGGTCTCCCACAATCAAATCGCACATTCTTGCCCAAACACTGCAACATGGCAGAGGTGAACGGGAGTGGAAATCTCTGTAAATGCTAAAATTATCATGGTCACACAGGTGAAAAAGTAGACCCTGCAGCTAATGACTGAGGTAGGCCTTCACCAAAATCATGAATCAAGCAAGAACACAACTTCCATGTGGATCTTCTGATTGAGGCCGTAAAATCTGAGGAGTCCCTGAAAACATTGCTATCACAAGGACACTACTGCAAAGAAATTAACTTCTACTAAAAACCAAGTCCAAAAAAACAAAAACAAAAAACCAAACAACCCAAAACTCCCCGCCAAACACCAAACTTTTGGTCCTAACAATGTTCAGATGAGAGCAAAACATGGCTTTTACCACAAGTACATTTCCTCCTCCTCTTCTGCAATTCCCCTGATGCGAAGTCTAAAAGAAAACAAGTTACTGAAAGAGAAGATGACATGAAAGCAAATCAATACAAAAAAGAAAGAGAAAACACTGCCAACTTATGTGTTGCTTTGTAATAGAGTCCAGAATCAAGCACTGCACATGCTGTCCTGCTAGGAACAGAAGCCACAGGAAGTAGTATCCGGAAGGAGGAAGGGAAATCCTTAGTGGAAAAAGTTTTGTAAAGCCTAGGGTTCAACATCACACACAAAGACCACTGACAGGAGATGTGCCTGGAATCCTCCATGAAACAAACCAATAGAGAAAGGGCGAAAATTCCCTATCTGTCAAGAGTTTGAGGCTTTAGGGGAGTTGTGTTGTTTTGAGCGGCTGGTACGCTGGCATCACCCACCAATGGAGCCACGCAGTATCACATATGAACAAGACCATGCATTACAGTTGAAGATCAATGCAACAGCTTTTTAGGAATTTTCTAACTGAGAGCCAATGACAACCTTGATTGGCGGCACAACTGAACCATCTTGGTTTTAATCTAAATAATCCCTTTTCCATCACAATCATTGATTCAGCTCAACACTGCTCCAAAGAGTCCTTTTGCTTAACAAGCATTTACCTCTGTAAGCCTTCTCACACACAAGGAAACAACAAAAACACTACAAAGATAATCTCTCTTTTCCTATAACAAAACTGTTTAAATCCAGTAAGAAAATTCAGTGACTTTCACATATTAAAAAAAACAAAACAAAAACAAAACCCAAAACAAACAAACCACAAAACTGAGAACTGAAGTAGTTTATTAAAAATACCACTGAAATTCTTCATTTGCAAAGGATGTTTTGGCACTATGGAGGACTTATTGCCCGCAGTATGCTCTGGGACATGGCAAGCAAAGTCCAGGACAGTAAAACACCATTTTGAAGCAGTGAAAGCAGGTTTCTCTTTTTGTGCAGAAGCTTTTTTGTTCTGTACTTCTGTGCAATATTTGTCTCTGAAATGTAATGCTACTATGATGTCATTGTTAGCATCAGAGCTCCAAAAGCCTGACAGTCACACTGTTTTCGGTTTCATTGTGGATTATTATTTGGAAAACACGTAGGAAAAGATAATGAGCCCAACAGGAGGCTCAAAGAAGCTAACAGACCCTGTCATCTGCCTTCTCAACCAACCTCAAAATCCTTAGCTCAAAGCTACTTACTTTACACTTTTCACTCTTTTTTTTGGAATGGTTTCTCATTTTATATACCCCATTTCTGTTGATAGATTTTTCCATTCAATAATCTAAGTAAGCAGCAGCTTCCTTGTAAGTGATCTTCAAGGGTAACAAGCAAACTACAGCTCCTAGGCACACAAAAGCAACGCAATCCAAGCACAAGAGAAAACCTCCTTTTTAAGGGACATCTCAGTATTGTAAATACCAACCATGGTCATGACAAGGCCTCACAGAAGCTAACCCATAGATCAGCAAACGATTCTAGAAAATCCCTGCTTCAGATCCCTCAGGTACACAGGGAAGACATCAGCTGAGATAGCCCTCTGGGAAGAGAGGCACACCCACATCATCGTCAGGTTCATGTTTTATACTTATAAGCGGTTTTAAGCAGAGCTGCTCAACTAGAGGGCAGCTCATCATGCTGCAAATAGGTCAATGTCAGGAGCCAAGGATCACTATGAAAAGAAGGTATCTGTATTCTCAGGTGAAACATCATCATGAGATCTAACAGCTTTTTATCGCTTGCTCTCACAACTATTTCATGAAAGTGTTTCTATGTATTTTCAGGGTGATGTAATAGTAAGCACATTGTTTTAATGCATGTGTGAAGGCAGCATGATCTTTCTGCTTCCCAAACCCACTCTGTGTTCTGCTCTTGAGTAACAACATACTCTGACATAGGGGAGAACAGGTTTGGTCATATTTCCAAAGCCTGTTTTAAACTGATCAACAGCAAGTTCACTAGTAACAAAAGTTACTAATATAAATAGTATACATTATATAATATTTTATATATATATAAATAAAAATAGTATATAATATATAATATTATGTATTATATATAAAAATAGTATATAAAACTTAGAAATATAAATACTACTAGTACCAATAATCACTGCTCAGCAAGTGTTGTTAGCCCTATAACATTACTGTCAAAGGAAACTACAAAATCGAAGAACACAAATGAAATTGTTAATTTATAAGGAATTAAAATTCCTGGCTGGAGTACAAGAAGAAACAATGTTTTATTTGTCTTCAATTTTTTTTGTTTTACATATTTGATTATGTGAGTCAAAACAAAAAACTGAAATAGTTTCCACTTGAAAATAAGACAGTAACATTTTGTTCGATAAATGAAGTATCGACGTGGAAATTACTTTTATATTTTAATACAATCTGTACTGCAAAAGATGTATCACCTTGCAAGACATTTGGAAGCCAAACAGTCAGTGCTGCTTTTGCAAAAAAGTAACTCTCTGTTAATCTGCAGCAATCAATTAAATGGGTAACTATCCCTCCAAAAATCCCAAACCTGAAACTTTTAGCACAGGATCTTGACTGGAAATACCTGCCACAAGCAGCAAACAACTAGTTTAAAAAGCATAGCTGAGACCAGGAACTGGAATACCTAGGAACTCAAAATGAGTACTACAGTATCCTTTGTTTTCATGACATAGCANAATACCACTGAAATTCTTCATTTGCAAAGGATGTTTTGGCACTATGGAGGACTTATTGCCCGCAGTATGCTCTGGGACATGGCAAGCAAAGTCCAGGACAGTAAAACACCATTTTGAAGCAGTGAAAGCAGGTTTCTCTTTTTGTGCAGAAGCTTTTTTGTTCTGTACTTCTGTGCAATATTTGTCTCTGAAATGTAATGCTACTATGATGTCATTGTTAGCATCAGAGCTCCAAAAGCCTGACAGTCACACTGTTTTCGGTTTCATTGTGGATTATTATTTGGAAAACACGTAGGAAAAGATAATGAGCCCAACAGGAGGCTCAAAGAAGCTAACAGACCCTGTCATCTGCCTTCTCAACCAACCTCAAAATCCTTAGCTCAAAGCTACTTACTTTACACTTTTCACTCTTTTTTTTGGAATGGTTTCTCATTTTATATACCCCATTTCTGTTGATAGATTTTTCCATTCAATAATCTAAGTAAGCAGCAGCTTCCTTGTAAGTGATCTTCAAGGGTAACAAGCAAACTACAGCTCCTAGGCACACAAAAGCAACGCAATCCAAGCACAAGAGAAAACCTCCTTTTTAAGGGACATCTCAGTATTGTAAATACCAACCATGGTCATGACAAGGCCTCACAGAAGCTAACCCATAGATCAGCAAACGATTCTAGAAAATCCCTGCTTCAGATCCCTCAGGTACACAGGGAAGACATCAGCTGAGATAGCCCTCTGGGAAGAGAGGCACACCCACATCATCGTCAGGTTCATGTTTTATACTTATAAGCGGTTTTAAGCAGAGCTGCTCAACTAGAGGGCAGCTCATCATGCTGCAAATAGGTCAATGTCAGGAGCCAAGGATCACTATGAAAAGAAGGTATCTGTATTCTCAGGTGAAACATCATCATGAGATCTAACAGCTTTTTATCGCTTGCTCTCACAACTATTTCATGAAAGTGTTTCTATGTATTTTCAGGGTGATGTAATAGTAAGCACATTGTTTTAATGCATGTGTGAAGGCAGCATGATCTTTCTGCTTCCCAAACCCACTCTGTGTTCTGCTCTTGAGTAACAACATACTCTGACATAGGGGAGAACAGGTTTGGTCATATTTCCAAAGCCTGTTTTAAACTGATCAACAGCAAGTTCACTAGTAACAAAAGTTACTAATATAAATAGTATACATTATATAATATTTTATATATATATAAATAAAAATAGTATATAATATATAATATTATGTATTATATATAAAAATAGTATATAAAACTTAGAAATATAAATACTACTAGTACCAATAATCACTGCTCAGCAAGTGTTGTTAGCCCTATAACATTACTGTCAAAGGAAACTACAAAATCGAAGAACACAAATGAAATTGTTAATTTATAAGGAATTAAAATTCCTGGCTGGAGTACAAGAAGAAACAATGTTTTATTTGTCTTCAATTTTTTTTGTTTTACATATTTGATTATGTGAGTGGGAGCCCTTAACTGAAATAGTTTCCACTTGAAAATAAGACAGTAACATTTTGTTCGATAAATGAAGTATCGACGTGGAAATTACTTTTATATTTTAATACAATCTGTACTGCAAAAGATGTATCACCTTGCAAGACATTTGGAAGCCAAACAGTCAGTGCTGCTTTTGCAAAAAAGTAACTCTCTGTTAATCTGCAGCAATCAATTAAATGGGTAACTATCCCTCCAAAAATCCCAAACCTGAAACTTTTAGCACAGGATCTTGACTGGAAATACCTGCCACAAGCAGCAAACAACTAGTTTAAAAAGCATAGCTGAGACCAGGAACTGGAATACCTAGGAACTCAAAATGAGTACTACAGTATCCTTTGTTTTCATGACATAGCATGCCAGAATGATTTTTTTTTTTTTTTAATGAAGGTAAAGTATTAATACAGACTCCCAGAGGAACACACAGAGGACAGACATCTACCTATGTTTTCAGCTATGTAATTACAGGATTTCCACATGTGGCAAGACAGACAGTATTCTTTGCAGAAATGAAGCCAGTTTCGTCACACCATAGCCAACTTTTTTAAAAAAAGCAAACAAAAAACCCACAGCAGTTTGGAGCTTGTTACTCATTCCCACTCCCCTGTAAGCATAACATTATGAGAACTAAAATTAAATTAGGCTATCTGAAACACTAGTCTTCAAGTGGGTGCATTAAGAAAGGTGTGGCTAGCAGGTCAAGGGAGGTTCTCCTCCCCCTCTACTCTGCCTTAGTGATGTCACATCTGTAGTACTCCATCCAGTTCTGGGATCACCAACTCAAAAGGGACAGGGAATTACTGGAAGGCCACAAAGATTATGAGAGGGCCAGAACATCTTTCTTACAAGGATATCTGGGGCTCTTTAGCCTGAAAAGGAGAAGACAGAGGAAGTCTTACCAATGGTGATTCAATATGTACAGGATGGAAGTAAAGAGGATGGGGGTGCCCAGAGAAAGGCCAAGGATAATAGGTACAAAGTAGAACATAGAAGGTTTCACCTGAACTTGAGGAAAAACTTCTTTACTTTGAGGATACAGAAGCACTGAAACAGGCTGTCCGGAAAGCTTGCGCAGTCTCCATCATTTATCAACAATCCTGGCTCACTGGAGAAGTCCCAGAAGACTGGAAGGTGGCCGATGTGATGCTCATCCACAAGAAGGGCCAGAAGGAAGAACCAGGAAATTACAGACCTGTCAGCCTGACCTCAGTGCCAGGCAAGGTTATGGAATAGGTCTTCTTGAGTGCCATCACACAGCACCTACAGGATGGCCAAGGGATCAGGCCCAGTCAGTATGGGTTTAGGAGGGGCAGGTCCTGCCCTGATTTTATGATCAGGTTACTCTCCTGGTGAATGCAGAGAAGGCTGTGGATGTAGTCTACCTGGACTTCAGCAAAGTCTTTGACACCATCTGCTACAACAAGCTCCTGGCAAAGCTGGCAGCTCCTGGCTTGCACAGATTGACTCTGATATGGGTCAAGAACGGGCTGGAGGGCCAGGCCCAGAGAGTGGTGGCGAATGGTGCCACATGCAGTTGGCACCTGTCACTAGTGGTGTGCCCCAAGGATAAGTGCTGTTCAATACCTTTATTGATGATCTGTAACAAGAGATTGAGTCTAGCAACATTAAGTTTGCAGATGACACCAAATTAGGCGCAGGTGTCGATTTGTTGGAGGGTAGGAGGGCCCTGCAGAGGGACCTGGACAAGCTGGATGGGTAGGCAGAGGCCAATGGGATGAGATTGAACAAGGCTAAGTGCAGGGTTCTACACTTTGCCCACAACAACCCCAAGCAGTGCTACAGGCTGGGGACAGAGTGGCTGGAGAACAACCAGGCAGAAAGGGACCTGGGGGTACTGGCAGATAGTAGCTGAACATGAGCCAGCAGTGTGCCCAGCAGAGCCAATGGCATCCTGGCATGGATCAGGAACAGTGTGGCCAGCAGGACAAGGGAGGTTATTCTTCCCTTGTACTCAGCACTGGTCAGGCCGTACCTTGAGTACTGTGTTCAGTTCTGGGCCCCTCAATTCAAGAGAGATGTTGAGGTACTGGAACGTGTCCAGAGAATGGCAATGAAGCTGGTAAGGGGCCTGGAGCATAGCCCTGTGAGAAGCTGAGGGAGCTGGGGGTGTTTAGCCTGGAGAAGCAGAGGCTCAGGGGTGACCTCATTGCTGTCTACAACTACCTGAAAGGAAGCCGTAGCCAGGAGGGGGTCAGTCTCTTCTCCCAGGCAACCAGCAACAGAACAAGAGGACACAAGTTGTGCCAGGGGAGGTCTAGGCTGGATATTAGGAGGAAGTTCTTGACAGAGATAGTGATTGACATTGGAATGGGCTGCCCAGGGAGGTGGTGGAGTCACCTTCCCTGGAGGTGTTCAAGACAAGACTGCATGAGGCACTTAGTGCCATGGTCTAGTTGACTGGATAGGGCTGGGTGATAGGTTGGACGGGATGATCTTGGAGATCTCTTCCAACCTGGTTGATTCTACGGTTCTATGATTCTCTGGAGACTCTCGAAATTCATCTGGATGTGTTTTTTTGTGTAACCTGCACTGGGTGAACCTGCTTTAGCAAGAGGGCTGGACAAGATGATCTCCAGAGATTACTTCCAACTCCTGGCATTCTGTGGTATCACAATGTTCCACCAAGCTGGCTGGCTTTTGTGAGCTACAGGAGCTTCCCAGGCCAGTGAGAGATCCTCATTGACAGAGGTCATGTGCAGGCTCAGCCAGCCCAGCCTTTGCAATGCCCACACTACTGTCCTCAGATCTTTACTTTCCTGCTGAGATGTGGCCCAAGTACCGCACTACTACTCCATTTACAATGAATCTGTCAGGAAACCAAACCTAAAATGCAAGTAACAGCAACTTTATTAGCACTTACTGATCCCAGGGGTGATAAATATGTTTGTTTACTTCTGCACAAGCAAAGCTGGTGGTAAAAAGGAAACCGATCAGACTGTTAAGTGGCCGAAAGTCACATTAAAAATCAAATGATAATATAATCCCAGGAAATTGCCAGGATATAGAGCACCAAAGTGCTGTAGTACCCAGGGCCACAATGGCGTCCTGCCAACAGCCTGAGGGTCAAAGCTATTCAGTATGTATATTTACATAAATTTACATCAATTTTGCATAACAAGCAAACATACTATTAAATACACTTTATAGAGGGACCGTCCTGAAGTAGCTCATCCACTCCTACAAGAGAACAAGAGCAGTGATTCCCTTCTTTCTTTTTAACTTCCTACATAATAAGTCATTTGGTTTTACAGTACGATTATGTGAGAAGACTCAAGTCCTCATCACAGGAACGTTATTCCTTGGCTGACAAGGTTGTGTGCAATGAACAGGGACACACTGCTTATTTATCTTACTACCAGGAGTGCAGATCCCTCTTCTCCTCTGTATTGCATTAAGGAAATTCTGAAGTGCCTTTCTGCTGTACTCCCACAGTTCTTCCCATATTTGAGATGAATATTCACATTTTACTTTTTTTTCTCCCCCCCCCCCAAAAGGGTCAAGAATTTTCCCATCAATATTCAAGATAAAAGAAAGGGGGAAAATAAAAAGGTTTTTCTCCATCCCCCTGTGCACAGAAATGCAATCCTTACTATAGTGTCCGTGGTTGTACTATCACATATACGTGTGCTGAGAGCACCAGAAAGCATTTCCACAGCAAAAGATGAATAAAAGTAATCACAAACACATTTTCCTGGCATGAAAATGTGGATGTGCCCTCACATGGACACATAAGCAGAACCAATTCCTCTGCAGCTAGAGTCTTGAGTAATTGCTTTCAACTGGCTTTGTGGGTTGGTTTACTTTTCGAAGTTATCAGAGTCCAAACGTGTCAAACCACAAACTATGCAAAAATATGACTTCTATTATTGCTCATACAATGTAGTACCATTTCAGAAAGTAACTAAACCTGAGCTAAGCTAACAGTTTTATGCAAAAACTCAAACCAAACCAGCAACAAAAACAGCCACAAACTTTGTGCCACATATCTAGACTTCCATCTCAATTCATCTCTCATCATCTTCATCTGTAGATTCAGGATTGGATGCTCCATAAAGCTGTTGAACTGGCACAGAAATTTAAAACATACAGAATTAACCCAACGGTTTTTGATATTACTGCAAAATGGGAACTTATTATTTGGAATGAGAGAGTGTAGATTTAAACAGCAAGGAACAGCAGGGGAGCTACAGTGAACATGCTTTGGACTACACACACATCGGAAAACTAGACTATTATCCCTTCTGAATCTACTTTTGGGGGGAACATCTCAAAATTCTAGGATAGCAAAAAACTCTTATATCATTAAAATTTATCATCCTGAAGCAGGCTTGGGCTAGCTTTACAGCACAGAATTCAGATTTCCCAGTGCTAGGTCTGCCCTCTCTGAATCCTTCCTGCCTCCCATCCTGAAAAAATAAAGGACACCAAACAAGCACTACAGCCTTCAGGATATTAAGCCTAGCTTAACATTTTTCCTTGGAAGTCTATCTGATTTTGTTTACAGATTCTCTTGAAGAGATGATGTTTTCACACTGTTTTGCAAACCAATCGAGTAACTGAGTCAAATCTCTTCACAAATCCTAAAACAACAAACTACATACACAGGAAAGAGGTTGGGAAAAGTTGCAGACTGACAGATCCCATGTTTAAACTTCCAGGGAGTTCAACTCAACCAATCAGATTATTTTCTTAATTTTTGAAGACAGTTTCTGATGCTACCTGTATCAAAGTAATTGAAATACCTCGCTTCTCTGAAGTGATTGCTGCTGGGAAGTGAAACCAATCTATCTCCGTACAAAACCACACACTTTGCCATACTGCCATGCATTTCCTTCATCCCTCTAATCATTTATTTCTCATCTGTCCAGCTACACTTCTCATCAGCAGCAACTGCCAAGTCATGCCATCATAAACTCAGGCTGCATTACTTCAGCAAATTTATAAACTTCTTATGTTCTTTGTCATTTCTGCAAAGAATTAAAATGAGATTTGTCTGGACAAGCATCAAGTTTACTACATCAGCGCAGTTCTGCTTGAGACAGCAGCTCATCTTTTCACTTCTAGTCTTGTATCTTAAACGAAAGACGACATCCTAATGCAACTGCATAGTCTCACAAATGCAACAGGAGGAAACGTTCTATTTTCCTTTATGCCTCTCTATGTAAATAACACAATCTGGGTACTCGGTCAGTTTCTGAACCTTGCAGCTGAATGCAGTGCAAGGAAGGGAAAAGGAGGGAGGGGAGAAAAATCCTCTAAGGATGATGGCTCACGATTTTCTTCTGCTGCTCGTATGTATGTGGCAAGACACAAAAAAAGGCAAGCTCACTGGAGTTTATTATGATCTCCTTCCACTCATATTTCATGTGCCTGGATGTTAGACACTTACTTGAGCCATGTCAATCCACTGCTCTTCATCTGCATTTAGAGAAACAGCACACTGGGCTCACCCAGAAGCCAGACAGCAGAGACTGAACTGTACTGATGTTACACGGACCCTTTAATCTCTCATAACCCAAGTTACTGAAGTGCTGAAGATCTACCTGAAGTATTTTTATCACTATCTGGGGGAGTTATCACAGAATGACAGACAGCATTCAAGAATGAAATATGGTGCAGTCTGATTGGCGTAACAGCCCAACAGACTGCTCGGGGAATAGTTTGTTCTTCTAATGTTGATATTATATCATTTGTTTTTGGCAGCTCAACACCACCATCAAGTTTCATCTTATTCAAATTGTCATGAAAAGCTTAATAACTCTCTTTATTTGGCATATCTTTCAGAAGAAAAAGAAAATAGATACATTATTTGTGAAGCAACATATGTCTGATGACTTTGATCTGTGCTCGCACAATACCCTTCAAAGATAAAAGAGGAGGAGCCACTATACCAATATACACTTGCTAGCAGCATTTCAAAACACATTTCTACTCAATTAGCACTTACAGCGATTGCTAATTTTAGATATTAAAGCAATGAACTTCCTGTTGTCATGCTTTTATGCTGCAATCCTCTCCAATTAAAGCAAAATGTATTCAAAATGTTTCCCTCACACGTTTTGTGTATTTTCTCTGCTTGACTATACTGAAAACACAAAATAGAAGCTGAAGCACAGGTTAATTATCCAGCACAGGTTGCATTTCTACCGATGAGAGAAGTTACAGAGTGACATGGGTTAAGTATACACTACAGAGCTATAACACAACAAATGACACATTACTGCCCCCGATTTGGTTGTCTTGAACCAAGAAGTAGTTCTGTGACTCATTCTGAAGTATGTAGATGCCTGATGTGGGTTAGGGAGTTCCCCGCCCCCCCACACTTTGTAAAATGACCCAGACTAGAACTCAGCCAGCTGGAAGTTTTAGATGAAGCTATATTTACAGCTTAGCACAATATACAAGCAGATATATACACTATATACAGGAATAGTTACAAAAATATACAAGGTAAAGGTAATACAGAAACACAACACCCCTCCCAGAAATCAGAGACCCCAGCAGGGGCTCCCAACCACCCTTCCACCTTCTCCCCACCCCTATACCTTACCCCAAGGTTTTGAGGATCGGCCAGAGGAGGAGTTAGAAGAAAAGTGATTAGTGAAATTAATTTGTCGGAGGGAAGAAGCCAGAAGTTGCAGGACAGCCCCAGACACTGTGCCCCAGAGAGTGCCACAAGCCCGACTGTCTTATCTATGTTCTTATTCGTGTCAGCAAGCCTATGAGTGAAGTAGACATCACCATTGTTTCCTTTTCACAGCCTATAATATAATTTTCTCTATTAAAATATTCCAATTAGCCTTAAACCAGCACAATGCCTCTTTCAGGATTTTTGACTATTTAATCTTATGCCAACTTCAAATTATTCATGATATAAAAATATTTATACCATTTAGAATGAGAAATTATGGATTAATGGGGGTTGGGAGGGGACTTTTTATTGTTTTGGTGGTCGTTATTGGGTTTTTAAATGCTGTAAAACAACAGGATAAATAGCTCATTCCTGTGGAGGACACATCCAGCCACACATGTGCTCGGCATTGACGTTTACACAGATGCTGACCCTTCATCTAAGCTACGCTTTGTCTTTCATTTTGATCACCCCAGACTGTTTATATGAAAACCAAAAAAGCATTTTTAAAAACAAATCTTGACACATTTCTCCACTATGTGTGGCTGTGCAGTTTATGTACAGTGCAAACAAAGTTCATTGTATATACATATGAGATCAAGAAGGATTTATAAGAAACAGAAGCAGATCAGCATTTGAAAAAACCTGAGACACCGAGGGTCTTTTGTGGTTGTCAGAAGACTGGAGAGCTGAAACAATTCATAATAAATTATTTTCTTCCCAAATGCAATTAAGTTTTCCCTTTAACATTGAAGCTTCAGTCATAAAGCCACCTCAAACCTGTGCAATACTCTAAATCCAAGTCACTAATAGGGCAGGTCTCTGACTGTACTGGCTGGATGTGACATGAAAGAAAGATTCAGCTTCTCTTAACAGTTCATAAGAGAACTGATTTATATCGCACCCTTTTCAGACCATGTGTATTCATGCACTTTTATGAGTCTGTGTGACACCAGCCTTTTAGCAACTGAATACAGATACATCAGTATTTTTATTTGAGGTTAAGGTATCTTTTTGTTGTTAACTGTAGGTATCATCTTCCCAATCTCTCTCCTTATTTTTGTGTTTTGTTGTTTGTAATATTGAACTCGGAAAATTCAGTGGTCTTATGGGAGACCAGCTATGTTGTATGATCAATTTGAAAGAAAATGACTACATCATGTTTTGAATTCTTGCGCTGACGATAAAAATGCTGACAATAAAACTGTCCCTTGAATTTTCCTTGCACTGTGCCATCTTTTTCTGAAAAGCTGCCATAATGTGTCCCATGTAGCAACTCTTACATGATGGATGTCTTTGTTCATCATCTTCCATCACTGCTCTCAGAATCATCCTCTGATTGTTCAGTCAAGTTTGCTGGAAAACTGCTCCACCCTTTTGCATATACAGTGAGACTATAAAACTCAGAAGTACGTGTCTGAGGAAACCCAAGTGATTCACTCATCAATATAACTGACTTGCCTGAAACTGTCAGATGTCATGTCAGTTTTTCCTATATTTTGCTCCAACAAAGTCAATTATATTTCTAAAGGGCATCCTTCCCATAGTTGAATTCCTCACATTCTGTAAGCCCCATGTTCACGGGTGCGTAACGAGCGACAGATTTGCAGCTTCTGTACAGCTGCCTTTCAGCCATTCTCACAATTTCTTTGGAGTTAACATTGTTTTACTGAACCCAGTGACAGACTATAATAGACTTTGATTGCATTTGCCTTTCAATGCACACTATGATCAAATAGTTCATAGTATTCTCTTAAAAATATTTTGGAAATTTTGGACTTCCACCTTACACACCCAAGAGCGGGTTCTGCAGAGAAACCTTGGGTATTCCTAAGGTTCCATTCATAGATGTTGCCAAACACTTGGAGTTTGACTAACCTCCTTTTTCCACCCTACCCCCCCAAAAAAAAAAAAATCTGTCATCTCTCTACTGGAGAAGCCACAATACTGGCAGCACTTTTTTCCCATTATGGTTTCTTCTTCTGCATTGTTTGCATTAGCTTTTCTTTCGCGTGAATGTTCACAGCCGGCCAGTTCATTTGAATCAGTTGTGCAGCTTGTCCTTTTGTGCTCTGTTACTTTTTCCATCAGCTTTTCCACTGAACTTTCATTTCAAGATCAATAGACTTGGTTTACTGCAAAGCAAGACTCCCCTGCTACTGCCACTGTCATTTCAGTCAGCTTTAGTGGCTTACAAATCCAGTTTCATATGGTGAAACACAAATGACTTAGGAGGTAAGATATGAATCTGAAGTGATGTATTTTAATGATACATTATGAATACAAGCCTTAAAATGGGCAGAGTTAGTAGCTGTGCCCTACAGAGTAAGAAAGTGGATTAATCTCGTGCATTCCATTATGCATCACAGCTCCAATACAGTAGCCTTGAGTTTATTTGACCAAATCTAATTCAGGACTGATGCTACAACCTGAAAAGCAATAAAATTTGAAGCTGTTCTTCTGCACTATATGGGCTTTCTCACTAAAATGGTACAGCATAATTTTCCATGAAGCCAATCTGATTATACTATAAACTCCTCCAGAAACCCAAATCTAATAGTGAAAAGCAATGGCACTGGGAAGAAATCACTATATTAGAAGTGTCAACTATAACAATGACATAACAGGAAAAACTTAGCCTTCTTGGACTAGAAAAATACCTTTTTGTTCTCCCTTTTTTAAAAAATGTGTGTGTGTGTAACATAATCAATAACATAACATGCTTAGTAAATCATTGACAGTTAAGAATCTAATTGGAAATATCGCTTCACTCACAGTAAGAGAGTAGCTAACATACACAAATGCTTAGTGCAAAAAAAAGAAAAAAAATCAATTGCCTGAAAACTAATAGGGATCCATTTAGTTACTGGAATTGTTTTGCATTGATTTCCTCCTTCATAATCTTTTCTATGTTAGCAAAAGTACACTGAAGACAGCACCACATATTTAGAATTGCTATTCCTTCTGTTATCCACAAAACCTGCTCATCGCTTTTTTTTTTTTTTTTTTTTTTTTTTAATTTTGCTAGAAGAAAAAACAGCCTGAATTCTAGCCTTGGATATGGATAGGCTTAAAGGTTTCATTTAGGGTTTTTTCACAATGCACCCCTAAAAATCAAAAGCAAGCCCTGGCTTCTTTTTTTCCACATGGGTTTCCATCAAAGCTGCTGTTTGCTGGCCTACAATACAAAGCAGTTGTCATTTCTACCCAGTGTGATTTAATTTGCTAGCTGTAACACTACAGGTGGACTGGCACACTTGACTGGCTAATCAGCTGCCACCAACCCATGTCTGAGTCAGCACAGAGGGGGATTTAACCTTGCAGTTACAAGGTCAGCAGCCCAACATTCCCCTCTTCCCCCTCAACGCAGCAGCAGTAATTGCACAGATCTGCTGAGCAATTTAACCCACCAAAACGTCCAAACTTCAACCTTTTCTGACATATGCCAGTTTCAGTGTACACTGCACAGACTTGACATTTCTGTGCTTTCCCCTGCAATTCCATTTCAATAATGATCAAGAAACAGAACGGAAAAAAACCACAACACCAACACCCCCCAAATGAAACAAAAGAATCCCAAAACCCCACAAAAAACAATCAATCACAAGACAATGTGATCCTAAGGTTTCCCTTGAACTTGTCAGCACATGACAAAGTGATGTATTTAACCAAAACTGCAAAGAAAAGCCTTCCCTAAAGGCTGGAATCAGTCAGTTATGCAATGCAACTTTTTTCTTTTTAAATTAAAATGAGAAATGGAAAACTTTGCTATGTATTAAAAAAAAAAAAAAAGCAGGAAAAAACCTGACTCAGCATAGCTGTTCTGGGCCTATCAACCTTAAATTTCAAGAGAAAATAATATGAAAAAGGAAGCCAGAACTAGAAACTATCAACTTCAAACTACTACAGAGCCTTAGTATGCACAATTACTTCATCCCTTTTACTAGAAGCAGAATTCTTGTCTGAAAAATGTGGTAGGAACCTGACCCAGGCTGGGAACTACAGGGTTAAAAATCTTCTAGGAACTAGAAAATTGTTATTCAATCCCATAATTCTGCTTCTCTTTACAAACTCGTGGCCAGGCCAGCTTGTTCTCCTTTCTTCCCCCTCCAGCCCTGTGTCTGGTGGGAGCTGCTTTTATTGGGGCAAACATGTAAGGAGTAGGCCTGTTTTGAGACCTCGAGGCTGTGTTTAAACCTATGGATGGCAGAGGCATTGCAGGGGGAGGATTGGAGCACTTGGGATTATAGATTTAGTTTCAGGAAAATTCAAGGGGGTTGCTTTGAATTTTGTATCTGCTTTGTAATTTTTCTGTATCTGTCTTTCCAAATATAATTCTGTTTTCTCTCCAATTCATTTGAGAGCTTCATTCCGTTGTCTTTTTTAAAACCACAACAGAACCATGATTGAACAAGACATGTTGCACGGCTAAGCGATCACAAATCACACTGAATTTTGATTTTACTGGGATATCTTGAAAATAGGAATTAAGTATCTGCAGCTCTGGAGATGTACAGCCAGATTTAATTTCAAATAACTTCTGCAGCTGAAAAAAACCCAGCAAAATAACAAATGTCATATCATAGAAAACACAGCTCAAAATTCTGAAGTTTTAAGTTGCTGCATATCTCTCAATATTTTAGAAACCTTTCATGCTGGCTGAAAAAAACAAACCCCACACCAAAAGCCACTGTGCTTGCTGTTCACACTTTAAGTAAGAGAAATTACACTTCATGTGTTCCAGATAGTAGATGACTGCGAAAGTTCAGTGTCTTAATTTGGAATTGAAACAGGACAGTAATTCACAGTAGGGGTAAGCAAAAGGCAGCTAAAGGGAGTCTGAACATCAGCAGCACTACCCAGACCTTCTTCCTCAGCAGCAACCACAATCATTTCTTACAGAGTCCTTGCAAAATAAGGCCTGTTCAGCTGAAGAACAGATGACAAACCCCCATCCCACTTGAGAGCAACCCAGGGCCACTGCGTCTGAGGATTTCCAAGTGCATGGTTTCTAACAGCTCACACTTTCTGTTTAGCACCACTTGAGTCAAGTCTCAAACCTAGTTGTGTTTCATTCATCCCTCCGCAATGCACTGGATCCATCACATTGGATGGATTCTCCTGGTATTGCAAGTCCTCAGAAGTCAGTCACCTTACCAACACAATGCTTCCAAATGTTTAGATACGCTAGGACAGTGCACTGCTGAAAAGCATCCCAACAAGTAAATTGTGAGCTCTCACCATTAATCCACCAACCACTACAGTTACAAGGACACAGAAACCTGGAACCACGAAACCTCACTGCCCTGAACCAGCCCCTACAACTATCTTCCCCTGGTGCTTGTACACAGCTGCAAGCACCGTCTGTTCTTCTGATCAGCTCCCACTCTGTGACCTTTAAAAATCTTAGCATACTTTCCCTCCCTACAGAAAGGGGCTTAATCTAACCTATAACTGACTTCAACTCCAGTACAAAAGTGTGCTCACTGTTTGAAATCCTACTGGAATTTAGTACTGTTAGATACAGGGGAGATAAAAGTTGTAGAGCTGAGAAGTTGCGTATCTAACCCACCCACTGCAGGCATAATCCCTAAACCATGGATAAAGGTGCTGACCACTTCAAAATCCCCTTCCCATTCTCCCTTGGCTCTCACAGGGGGTCTGTGCTCAGGATGGTAACTCATGCATACAGAGCAGCAAGCAAACAGCAGCTTCTATACCCAAAATGTCCCTTCTGGATTCAAACAGCAGCTGCAAAAACACATGTTGGCCAGCCCCACTGGGTGTCCTGCACTTGGCAAAAACATCACAAACACATGGAGCCACTGGGGAGCAGGGAACAGCCAAAGGAGATGCAACAGAACTAGGAAAAAAAAAATCCCCAGAAAGAGAAAGGAACAATATAAAGACCTGAGAGGGGAAGACCATTGCAAGGCAAAGAAAGAAAAGGGCAAGAGAGTCTGGGAAAATGGTGAGGTAAGTGAAGCGTATGAGGAACAGCATGTGAGGAAGATGTCCCACCATTAGCACATAAAACAGGGCTCCTGCTGGAAGACAGCTGGGAACAAATGATGAGCAGAAACAACAACAGCAAAATAGTTCTGCAAGACACAGAGAGCTCAGTCCCATATTAGTAACCAGAAAGGTTTTGCAGTCCACAGCTAATTCCTTGCTGGTAACTGAAAAGGCAGCACATGAAAAGGTTTGGACTTTTGTCACTGGCTGAGTAAGTAGGTTAGGCTTGAGAGGAGATGATGCATATCAAATGCTAAATGGATAAAATTAAACTTTTATTGACAATAGAAACAAGGTTGGGTTAAGTTTCCAAAAATACTGAGCACTACTGAAGTCAAGTCCTGAGACAGAGACAGCCAATTAAGCCTCCTACAGCTCTTAGCTTAAATGGCTTGCAAGCTATTCCTTCAGGTCTTTCATCGAGCAAAATTAGTGCTTCAGTTCCTGCTGGTTGCTTTAACTGCTGCACCTGTGACTCCTTAAACTTGCCACAGCTTGGTTGCTTGCTGCATAATGGCAGACTTCATCAGGGACAGCTTAGCACAGAACGCACCACATCACCTCCGAGTCGGTCAGGAGAGAAAACACAATGTTGTTTCTCACTCAGGTAGGACAGCATTTATGTTCCTGTTCAGAAGAGGCAGATAAATGAAAGCTTTTCTCTCTTTCAGTAAGAGACACCCATCTGCCTCCCTAAACCCAGCAAGCTTCAAGCTAAACAAGGCAAAGAAAAAAAGAAGAAAAGAGGAAGCAGAATAAAGAACCACTTTTTTTGCCCTCTGCTGGAGAGGGAGCTGCAATGGCTTACACCAAGGTGAAGAGGTAAGAAGAGACAAGTCATATTCACAGGATGTTCATATCACATTCCGTTCTATGTTTATAGTAACTTGGAGTCACAAGGAAACTGTAACCTCAAATTGCATATTTCCTGGGCCCAAGAGAGCAGAGAAGGCTGTTCCCCAGATTCCGCAGTGCAGCATTATCCCTGCTCCTAAGCTGCACAGTGCTTACAAGCACATGAAATCATCCTTCTGAATAGGAGGTAGGACATCATTTTCATCTGCTGCTGGTTGTTGAGTTTGGGCTGGAAGATGTTTTGGGGGGCGTTGTCTTTGTTTGGGTTTTGGGGTTTTTTTGGTGGGTTTTTTTTTTTTTTTTTGTTGGCTGGGCTTTTTTTTTTTTTGTTTGGTTTGGTTTGTTGTTTTGGTTTTTTTGTTTGTTTGTTTCTTAGCTGGGCTTTTGTTTGGGTGTTGTTTTTCAAAAGTTTTCTTAAGGTTTTCCCCACCAAAAATGGTTCTTTTTCTCCAGGATAACAGATGTGGTTGCACTACAAAGATGCATTACACTGACACAGCTCACTCGCCTTCCTACCAGCACAGGAACACCCATACTGCAAAAATCCAGAGGGGGTGATGTTGTCACCACACCTACATAGCTATCACCATTTCTTATTACATAGACGAGGCTTCATCTGTAATGGAAAAATAACCTGACTTACAGAACCAAGTTTATTTGGAATGTAATTTGTGAGAGAGGATTTCCTTCTCTACATTTTTTTTTTCTTTTAGGCTGTGTGATTTAAGCTTATTTACAGTTAATCCATTTTTCTAATTACATTCATTCTTTCACTATAGACCAACAGCTGATTAATCAGACTCCTCGGCAAAGCAGCAAGGTGTCTGACCTTCTTATTTGCTGTATTTGTAATGAACTTCATCTCACAGTCTTCAGTTAAACAAAAACACCATCCATTTCAAGCTATCTTTAGAATATCTATGGGGAGCCCATCAGGAGCTCAACCATGGGCAAGGCTATCAAATTTATTCTCAGTCAGCACTTCTTCACATGTCTTGTAGCTTATTACCAGTGCTAACGAAGATATTTCAACAGCCAATTTTCTATAACAATCTGCATTTGCATGTGTCAACCTCACAGTTTCTCTGGACAACTACACACAGACACCAGGACTGGTGTAGAAGCAGCTATAACCACCAGCTTTAATTGTGAGAAAGGCTGGTACCACTTACAAGAAAGGTAAGCACCTGCACTTCTGTACCCACAAAGTGACTAAATACACAAAACCTCATCAAGTTTGATCTAGTGATTTTCTCACACTCTCAGGAAATTTGCTAGTGTAGAAACACCATTTACACAAAATGGAGGGAGAACCTAGCACCCAGTCTGAAAGCAGTGCTGTGTGGTCTTAGAGGAAGTAATTTCCCAACTTTAAAGTAAGATAACTAGACAAGATGTTTTTCTAACTGTCCTCAAAAATTGCCAAGGATGGAAGCTCTACCATCTTCCCACACCACTTTATTTCAATAGTTTGATATTTTTATAAACAGGCAGTTTTTCCTAAACTGTGACAACTTTCTAGTTTTTACCCTGGTGCTGCTCATCTTCGGAAAGGCAAATCAGATGATGCCTTTTTCATGTACTGCAAGACTCCCTGTTTCTGAAAAGAAAAATTCCTTACATTTCCTCTACTCTTTTCTTCAAGTTAAAGATCTCCTGTTCATACCTAGTACAGTCATCATTTTCTAGACCTCCCACCAGTCTCCTTCAGGTTTTCCTCAAATGGTTATTATTCTCTTTCCAAATTGTCACATTATGCTAAGCTGAGACTTGGCCAAAACTGAACGGAGTTTGGGAAAACTACTGGGTAGTTCTGCAGGCCATTACGCTGTTTATTCCTTTCAATCAAGTGTCATTTTGTGTAACCACAGGATTTCATTGACTCTTCAACAGCTTGTGGACTGCTACAATCTCAAGATCCCTGCCTGTAGCACTCCTGTCTGCTTGCTATTTGAGTGGCTGGTTTTCTTTCATTCGAAGCTGGTAGCACAACACCCATCCACACTGCACATCATCCTACTTTTTGGGCTCGTTTCTCTCATTTAAGATGACTTTGAATTCTACTCCTGCATTCCCATGGGCTCACAATCCAGCCTGAAACCACATACTGCATCATCCAGGTCATTAAGGAAAATACTAAACAGGCTTCCACAGGGTGATACGCAATCGAAGATATGTAGAGAACAAGCTATGCCCAACCCTTGACTCCTACCAGAGTCCAACTGTATTACATCTTTCAACACTTCTCACAGCAATAAGGGAGCCCTAACAAATGCCCTTTCATGCTTTCCCTATGCAGCCCTGTAAAACAATAAGGAAATAAGGTATTTGGTCTAGCACCTGTCCAAAAGATAATATACAAAACAGAGACTCTCAAAAAAAAAAAAAAAAAAAAAAAAAAAAAATCACACAGACTTCAAATCCCTTTTCCCCACTCATAAAAACTTCTTTGAATAGGTAAATACCAACCCTAAACAGGGCCAAGTTCCTGTACAGTTCCCCAGCTTGCACTACGAGTTAAAAGCTCAGCGTTGCAGTGTATTATCTTTATCCTACTATTTTTGCAAAAGCTATATTGAAGTTGATCTTTGGTTTGGCAGACATTTCCCAACATACTAAAGGAGTACTAACTGCACCCATTACTCAAAACAGAGAATCAAGACTTTTTGGTTTTCTTCCCTCTCAAAAAAGATAATGCATGTATGTAAATAACCATCTCACTGAACAAGAAATAGCCTGGGCTAGGCTGCAGCTACATTTGCAAAAACTTTTATTTCAGCACTGCCCACCAACATTTGGCTAGCTGACTTCCCGAGTGTCTCCTTTAAACCTACATGGTATCAATTAATAGATTGTAAGAGCCACTGAGTTACCTTTAAAGATCCAGTTTATGATCGCTGATCCTCGGGGAAATGAGTACCTACCTATGTAGCGACAGCTTACATCTTCAGCAGTCTCCAGCAAAGGCTTGCCTTACTGTCAGTGAGGCAAGACTAAGTAGAACAGAGAAAATACTACACACATTTCAAACACCTGGATTTACAGCAAGGAGTTTGGCTCCCCTAAAAAACACTTGGCTATAAGCTGTTTGGAAAGGCCAGAGAGTAGAACCAGTGCCGTGGAGGCATACACTGAAACAACAGGAACGTTTATTTCCATTGGCTCAGTATTTCAAACTCGAAATCGTGGAATTAAGAATACTCTATAAATAAACTAAAACACCACTAAAGGGAACAATTGCTGGACTACATCCAAATTAGACCCAGGTTCAAACCAAAAGCTGCCTCAGACATTCACTCCACTATGACCACACTGCTTCCCAGTCACTCAGTCATTGCCTGAAATTCTTAGTCTAGACACTCATGTTCCCACAGATACCCATACTACCTCCAAGACTCACAAGAGACACCAAGCCCCATTACCAAGAACTACATCTTGGTGTCTTTTGCCAGACTAGTTACCAGGAGAAAGTAACATCTGCAAATTACAGAATAGACACTTGAAAGCAGGAGCAACGTGAATGCTAGAATGGAACAAAATTCAGTGGATTGAAGCCCAGAAAGCCAACTGTATCCTGGGCTGCATCAAGAGAAGCATGACCAGCAGGTCAAGGGAAGTGATCCTCCCTCTATTTCTCTCTGGTGGGACCCCAGCTTGAGTACTGTGTCCAGTTCTGGAACTCCTATTACAAGAAAGATATGTTGGAACATGTCCAGAGAAGGGCCACAAGGATGATCAGAGGGCTGGAGCTCCTCTCCTATGGAGACAGACTGAGAGAGTTGGGGCTGTTCAGTCTGGAGAAGAGAAGGCTCTGAAGAGACCTTATTGTGACCTCCCAGTATCTGAAGGGGGCCTAGAGGAAAGCTGCTGAGGGATCTTTTGGGTGTCAGGTAGTGATAGGACTAGGAGGAATGGAGCAAAACCAGAAGTGGGTAGATTCAGACTAGATGTTAGAAAGAAGTTCTTCACCATGAGAGTGGTGAGACACTGGAAAGGCTGCCCAGGAAGGTGGTGGAAGGCCCATCCCTGGAGATCTTTAAGGCCGGGCTCTGAGCAACCTGATCTAGCCCATGGCAGGGAGGTTGGAACTGAATGATCCTTGAGGTCCCTCCCAGCTCTGACAATTCTATGATTCTATATTTCTAAATGATGCTCTTTATTGCTCCTCTTTGCTTACTAAGCACCTGAGCAACCTGCATGTTGGCCTTCCTCTACCCTTACAACTTAAGCATCCTGAGACAGGCTTAGCAATGGCATACTGCAAGCCTGAGTTTGCACCAAATCCAGCCAAAGCACAACACAATACATTGTAATATTCCTATATTTTTAGTTGCTCTTTATGCCTTTTAAATCATTGCTCCTCCTCACATTCCATGGTTACTTCCATAACTATGAGTATTCTCTAATTTGGGGTCTTTTGATAAGCTTAAAAAACTATTGTGTTTATTAATTAGAAGATTAGTATTTTCAAAAGCTTTGTCCTTTAACTGCCAGTTTGAAACCTCAGTGAAGCACCTAAAGGGATACTGTAGAGAAGACAAAGACATCACTACAGTATTAGCACACCAGCTGAAGGAACCTTACTGGACTGACTGCTATTGAAGTCACTTAGTTATTTTTAAGACTCCTAGAAGCTATGGGAAGGGTGATTATCCTTTCCTTCAAAAATCCCATCTGCTTTGAATTCTTACAGCTTCAAAATAAGCACACAGTTCTAATTAATTTTAATGATCCATGTGGAATTGCTTACCATCTAAACAAAACTATTTAATTCGTTAGTGGTTTTGAATGTTATTGTTTCATCTTTGTCAATTTAGAAATGCTGTTTATAAACAGAAGCTACAGTTCACCTTGTAGGAGACACCTCCAAGTTTGATGTACGACTGACTGATAATGCTGAATCCAAAGTCACAGGCAAAATTTAAATACAGATCACTCGGTGCGCTCTCTGTGATGAGGTTCCTGAACGAATGCAAATCTCAAAGTCAGAGGGTATCATGGTTAAAAGGACCAGTCCACATTCAAGGAAGGAGGAAAAAAAAATTTAAAAAAAAAAAAATCACCATTTAGCAAACTTCTACAACTTGCTTGGTTAATTTAATCATTTATCATAATGGAAAGCCTTGCAGAGTAACATCATTTGTAATAGCTTTAAGACAGAGCCCAGTTTTCTACGTCTGTAGAGGAACACAAGTCAAAAAAGGATGCAATTCCAACTTTCATCTTGACATTAAATTTGCTATTAAACTCAACAGGAGCAGGGTTTCTCCCTAAACATGCCATTTCAAAGTGAGGAATTAGCCCAGGAACTTTAGGGATTCATCTACAGACCTCATTGCTCTCTACAAATACTTGAAGGAAAATTGTCCTGAGGTGGGAGTCACTCTCTTCTCCCAAGTAACTAACCACAGGCCTGAAATTGTGCCAAGGGATGTTTAGGTTGGACCACAGGATCACAGGATGTCAGGGGTCGGAAGAGACCCAAAGAGATCATCAAGTCCAACCCCCCCACCCCCACCCAGAGCAGGACCATACAATCTAGCTCACATCTGTGACATGGGACGCATTCAGACAGGCCTTGAAAGTCTCCAGAGAAGGAGACTCCATAACCTCTCTGGAGAGCCTGTTTCAGTGCTCTGTGACCCTTACGGTAAAGAAGTTCCCTCTTGTGTTGAGGTGGAACCTCCTGTGCTGCAACTTACATCCATTGCTCCTTGTTCTATCACAGAGAGCAAGTGAGAAGAGCCTGTCCCCTCCCTCCTGACATCCAGCCCTCAGGTATTTATAAACATTGATTAAATCCCCCCTCAGACTTCTCCAGACTAAACAGCCCCAGGTCCTTCAGCATCTCTCATCAGGCAGTGCTCCAGTCCCCTAATCATACTCCACTGGACCCTAAGCAACCATCTGCTGGACCCGCTCCAGCAGATCCCTGTCCCTCTTAAAGTAGGGAGCCCAAAACTGAACGCAATATTCAAGATGAGGTCTCACCAGGGCAGAGGAGAGGGAAGAGAATCTCCCTCGATCTGCTGGACACACTCTTAATAATAAACCCCAGGATCCCACCGGCCTTCTTGGCCACAAGGGCAGATTGCTCTCCTATGGGTAACTTGTTATTCAACAGGACTCCCAGGTCCCTCTCCATGGGGCTGCTCTCCAGCAGATCACATCCCAACCTGTACTGGTGCAGTTTATTACTCCTTCCCACATGCAAGACTCTGCAGTTGTCCTTGTTGAACCTCATTTGGTCCCTCCGTGCCCAGCTCTCCAGTCTGTCAAAGTGTCACTGGATGGCCGCACAGCCTTCAGCTGTGTCAGCCAAGCCTTGATAGTATGAAGAGAGTGGTCAGGAATTAGAAGAGACTGTCTAGGCAGGTGTTGTAGTCACCATCCCTGGAGATGGTCAAGTAATGTGTGAACATGGCACTTCAGGACAAGGTTTAATGGTCACAGTAGTCTTAGGTTGATGTTTGGTCTCGATCTTGGAGGTCTTTTCCATCTAAAACTAAGATGAGAGTTTGGCTTATACCATTTACCTTAAGTACCTTGCATACTAGCACTAAAATCCAAAGTTTTTTCCCCATTGAAGTTATTATTGTGAACATCATAAGCAGCACAAAAGTGAGTGCTTCACTCACTTTTTCCTCTCTATCCTCTTTTGCAACTATGCTAAAAGAGAAAAAGTGACAGGGCGTAAGTCAACTCTAGGAATTACTTTCATGTCAAAGCAACACTTCTTTTTTCCTTACTCTCAACTCAGGGTTAACATTAAAACATCTGCCTTGTCCTGCTTTGTGTTTTATATTAGCGTCTTGTTTCTCTTGGAGTTGGCAGGAACGACAACTGGCATTTAATAATTAGTTTCCCTATTTCCACAATAGCACTGGGACTACAGAGAGTATGACCTGTGGGTAGTTTACATACTGACACTTCACTCGTGCTGACACTTTCTGGAAAGCAATGGCTCATTACAATGCAAATTAAGCTAACTCATGTCATGAGTCATTATAAATTATTTTAAAAAACAACAAACCTAAACCCAAGACATCCTCCTCATGGGTCCCTACGATTCACTGCAACGGACAATATAAACTACAGCACAGGAAGCTCCACCTCAACATGAGGAGCAACTTCTTTACTGTAAGGGTCACAGAGCACTGGAGCAGGCTCCCCAGAGAGCTTGTGTAATCTCCTTCTCTGGAGGCTTTCGAGACCTGTCTGGATGTGTTCCTGTGCAACCTGTGCTAGATTCTATGGCCCTGTTCTGGCAGGGGCATGAGACCTTAAGATCTCCAGGGGAACCTTCCAATCCCTAACATCCTGCGATCCTGTGACACTACAGTGGAGACATACATATTGCAAGATTAGATTTTAGGGCCAGAAAAAACATTATAAAGGTTTCCAAGTCATGCTAACACTTAACCCATTCAGGTTTCAGAAATACTCCAATCAGTGTTTCATATGCACATACCAGAAAACATAGATTTTATTTTTTTTCCCCACCAAAACCACCACCACCACCCCCTCCTCCCCTCGGTACATGTCTCTCAGTGCTCCAGTTTTATTTGTATGCTGCAGAAGAAAAAAAGCAAAACAACATCTACATACTAAATTGAGGCCATCAGAATACTGAGAGAAGATGTTATGTTTGTATGATAAAATGTTCCTCTGGTTTCAAAATATGCGATATTAATAATACATTATTCTATTAATAATATATTAATGACCCTCCTTCTCCCTCTCGTGGAAGCTTTAGTCACTGAACAGCTAGAATGTGGTAGGAGTTTTCCATAATTTCAGTTGATTATGCCAAGACACTGTAAATGAGGGTAATCTCTTATGAATAAAAGCTGTCCTTTGGCATTTTCCAGGGGAAAAGAGATTTACTACTATTTGTTTGTTATCTGGACAAGCTCCCCTCAGGTACACAGACAGGATCAGCTACTGGGCATGTTCCTGTGCAACCTGATCTAGGGGAAGGTGCTTCAGCAGCAGGGTTGGCCTAGATGACCCCTTCAAACCCATGTAATCCCACAATTTTGTGATTGATCTTAACTCAAATCAGGTAAAACTCTCAATATTTTTAAACAACTGATTACAGCTCTTAGTAAAAAAAAATCATTTGTCATTTCTCTGCAAGTCTCACTTGACACTATGCACCTTCTCCCTTGCAGGTGGCAAGGCTACATGGACTCGATGAGAGAGATTCTGGACTCAACGCTCAAGCATTACGGATTACAGAGTAAGTCCTCTGATGGTCTACATTTTCTGTTTTCCATAGCACCATGAAGTAGCTTTGAAAACAGATTGAGGGCCAACAACCAAAAATCTGACAAGAACTACATGCTGTATTCCATGAATTGAACTAGAAATCTGGGTGCTCATTCCAGCATTGCATGTCACCAGCTGAGTTTCTCCCTCAGTTTTTCTTCTTACTTTTTTTTCTTCTTTCTTCTATTTTGCAGGTTTTTTTTTAAAAAGGCTTCTCAAGCTGGAATCATGATCAATTGACTATTATTTATCTGGTGACTTGTGCTGCTCAATTATGACATTTTATTTCAACCTCACTCTCCCAACACCTTGCATTAATCCACCCAAATAACTACTGGAGACGTTTTTGAGATGATTGATTTTTCACATCTGAAAGGCATTTGTTCTGGTATGCTAACAGTAATAAATGAGAGAGGGACCTTCTAAACTACAGAAGGAAACTGAATGCCAAGATAAATGTTACATTTAAAATTATAATGACTGGAGAATTTCATATAAACATCCTGCTTTTTTTGAAGAGACTTCTTATTTTCTTCCACAATGTACATATCTGTTTGTTTCTCATCAAGAGATTGACTACTATGTTATCAGCATGATTAGAAACACAAACTGACATCTTTGTCATATCAATAGCACTGACAGCCAGAGGATCAAATATCCAAACTGGCCCTTGCACATCAGAGAAACCTCAAGAAAGTAAACTAATATTTCAAGAACTCCACAAAGAACACGTGAAAAACTAAGTCTCCAAAATAATCATGGCATTCCAAAGGCAAAGCATACTTCACTTGCAAATGACTTTTGGACTTTCACATACCATACCTTTTAAAACATTTTTAAAAGGCAGCACTGTCACAGTTTATAATAGATTATGTTTCCAGGATATAAGAGCTCATGTTTTGAAGACCTGAAACAGATTCCCAGCACAGGACATGCTTGGAGGTAAGACCGGGATTCTTTGCTCTCAAAGGCCATCTACCTTCCCAGGAAGCAGATTTTCTATGGCTTTTAAATATAATAGTCTTGATAATTACAATATTTTATATTAAGTGTTGATGATAATAACAGGAACCCGAAATACAGGGTTCAGAAACATACACATCCATCTGTACAGCTATCACTCACACAACTGGGTAGGCAGCAACATAAGCATTTCCTAGAGAGTGACTACCTGTGGAGAACTGGAAAAGAGAAGGTAGTCAGGAGGTGAAGGGCACAGAAAATAGAGAAATAATGGGTGAAATTCCTAGAAATCACTTTACTTGAGTGACAGAGGCAAAAAAAGAAGTTATGATAAGCTTGCTCTCTCTTTCCAGCACTCCAGGGCAATGGTGACATAGATCTGATGCTAAATATTATGGGAATTGTATACATTTTTTCAAAAGAGAACCATTAACTTCTCTGCAAGACAGGTCAAGCAGTATTCTCACTTCTTCAAGATGAATCCAAAATAAAGACTGGAGAAACACACCAAGAAGTTGGAGGTTTTTGAAACCAATTCGATAGACTTAATGTCTATATACACATATGCAACCACAAACTGTTTTCTCCTCCTCATGCTGCAAAGATCTCTGTTGTCTGAACCTGAATCAGAAATCTGACATGTTAGCAAATTCGCAGTCAATCATTTCCCTAGCTATATATTAGGTTTTGCTTCAATATAAGGAAAAAGAAAATAAATCATTTGGCAATGCCTGAGGCACCTTCAGGTCCAAAAATAGTTAGATCTGAAAACATCTTTTTCTACAAGTCAAGGAAGAAAAGCTACCAAAAAATCCCTTGTAAATCCCACTAGCAAAATACTAAAAGCAAGGAGAAGGCCAAAGTACATTAGCTGTTATAGTAGGAATGCACAAACAAACAAAAAGTTTGAGGTAGCTTTCATATGTTCTTCTATTAAGAGACTTCGAACATCATGTTGTGGTGCCAGCTTTTAAAGAGCAGTGGAAGAGTGTTTTTGGAAGCTATAAAAATGAAGTAGGTGAAGCAAGAAAAACATTATCACATCTGTCAAGTCTTTTAATACTAAGGGATCTGACGACTGCCAGAGGAAAAAAACCCAACAATATATGTAACTAAAAAAGCCATACCAATTTTTTCCACGTAATTCTACAACTCATGTTCATCTCTCTCCTCATTCACTTAACAACATTGTCTTTTCAGAGAGAATGCTTTTCAGAGCAGGATCATGTATGGCCACAACACCCACCAAACCCAGCAGGTTTGTGAACATATTGCTTAGGTATCACAACTGGACATGTGTTTTACAAAGGCCTGAGAAGCTTCTGCATAGATTTGGTACAGTCATGAAGTCTGTAAGGAAACGTCAACATATCCCAGCGTGGGAAGGTGACACCATAGTAGGAGTCTGCTACAGACCTCCTGATCAAGGCGGCAAAGCAGATGAGGCCCTTTACAAACAAATAGGAGAAGCTTCACACTCACAGGCTCTGGTCCTCATGGGGGCCTTCAACCACCCTGACATCTGTTGGAAGGACAACACACCAGAGCACCAGCAATCTAAGAGGTTCCTGGAATGCACTGATTCCTCCTTCAAGTCACAGAGGAACCCAAAAGTAGAGGTGCTATGCTGGACCTACTCATCACCAACAAGGAGAGGCTGGGAATATAAAGTGAAGCTGAAGGGCAGCCCTGGCTGCAGTGACCACAAAATAGTAGAGTTTAAGATCCTCGAGACATCAAGGAGGGTGCATAGCAAACTCACAGCTCTGGACTTCAGAAGAGCAGACTTCAACCTCTTCAGGGACTTCCTTGGCAGGGTGCCATGGGATAAAGCTCTAGAAGGAAGGGGGGTCTGGGAAGTCTGATCAATGTTCAAGGATCACCTCCTCCAGACCAAGGAGCAAAAAAGAGGAAGGCAGGTAAGAACACCAGGAGGCCTGCATGGATGAATAGAGAGCTCCTGGACACACTTGGAGGCAAGATGAGAGACTACAGAGAGTGGAAGCAGGGACAGGTAACCTGGAATGAATACAAAGAAATTGTTTGTACAACCAGAGACCAGGTTTGGAAAGCTAAAGCACAGCTAGAATTAAATCAGGCTAGGGACATTAAGGGGAACGTTAAAAACTACTTCAGGTATGTTAGTGAGAAAAGGAGGATTAGAGAGAATGTGGGACCCTTCCAGAAGAGAAATGGAGAGCTGGTAACAAAGGATTTGGATAAGGCTGAGGTGCTCAACGACTCTTTTGCCTCNAGAGGTGGGCCCAGGCCAACCTCATGAAATTCAACACGGTCAAGTGTAAGGTCCTGCACCTGAGTAGGCACAAATCCAGGCTGGGTGGTGAAGGGCTGAGAGCAGCCCTGAGGAAAAGGACCTTGGGGTCTGGAGTAATGAAAAGCTCAACATGAGCCTACAGTGTGCACATGTAGCCCAGACAGCAACTGTGTGCTGGGCTGCATCAAGAGCAGCATGGCCAGCAGGGCAAGGGAGGGGATTCTGCCCCTTTAGTCTGCTCTCATCAGAACCCATCTAGAGTACTGTGTGCAGTTCTGGAGCCACCAGCACAGGAAGGACATGGAAGCGTTGGAGCAGGTCCAGAGGAGGGCCACAAAGATGCTCAGAGGGCTGCAGCAGCTCTGCTATGAGGACAGGCTACAAGAGTTGGGGCTCTGCAGCCTGGAGAAGAGAAGGCTTCTAGGAGACCTTAGAGTAGCCTTCCAGTATCTGAAGGGGGCCTACAGAAAGGCTGGGGAGTGATTATTCACAAGGTCTTGCAATGACAGGATGAGGGGCAATAGGTTTAAATTGGCAGAGGGGAGATTTAGACTGGATGTTAGGAGGAAGTTCTTTCTAGTGAGGGTGGTGAGATACTGGAACAGGTTGCGGATGCTCCCTCCCTGGAGGTGTTCAAGGCCAGGTTTGATGAGGCCTTGAGCAACTTCTTCCAGTAGGTGGTGTCCCTGCCTGTGAGGGGGGGGTGGTTGGAACTAGATGATCTTTTAGGTCCCTTCCAACCTAAACCATTCTATGATTCAAATTTAGCACCACAATGCTCAATAAGGGCCTCAGAGTCTAGTCCTGGTGATTGAGCAAGGAACATGACAGTTTCCATACTGGATCGAGGCTCAGGGATTTTGTCTTACTTTCACAAACAGCAATGCATGAAATTTCCACATAACTCAAATCAGAGCCCTGCCAGCAAAGCATAATTTTATACCTACTAAATCCAAGCAGCTCAAGTAGGAATTTAGCGAAGCCTCCTATTCAACCACAGGTGCATTTTTCCAAAAGGGATACAGTCAGGGCCATTACAATCTGAATCAGAGCACATTTTGGCATGCATTTTCATGTGTTTAAATGAAAAAAGAAAAAGGAAAAAAAGGCAAGCATGCTAAGTCAAAATTCACCAGTTCTATCATTTAAATACCCTATAGAATTTTGAAACTGAACTTCAGTTTCTTTTCAGTACTCCCAGCACAGGAACATTTTCCAACTGTCTCTCAAGCTTCAACCATCCAAGTTTCTCACAGCTTATATTGTCTTGACAACCCTACAGACCTCTTCAATTTACATCACAGAAGTGATCAAATATTGTGATACTGTGAGGGAATATTGTGCATAAGGTTGAAAAAGTCAGGTATGGTCAACCCTATACTGTTCTATGTGCTATTCGTAGCTCAGAGCAAGTTTCTCATGTTTCTTTTTCATATAGGCCTTATTTCACTCATTCAGGCACATATGGAAAACCAGCATCTCATAGCATTTATGCAAGAAATAGCAGGCTACATGTTTAAACTACTTTTTATTACATGTTAAAACCACTTCTGTGTGCAGGCATCACTTCATTTAAACAGACTCCAGGATTTGAGAATGGCAGGACTGAATCTGATAGCTATGGAAGTACTTTTATTTTCTTGGTCATTAAGAATAGCCTGATTTAGACACAAAAGGAGCACTCAGATAGGAGGTTGTATTTCACAGTTCTGCAATGTAACTACATCATGCCCAAGGCAAGTCAGTTATCCCCTAACTTCTACACTGCAAACAAGTGAAATAAGAAATAATACTTATACACTGCCCAACTTTGCTTAGTGAGTGAATTTCCTTATTTTTTTCTGAATGCAACATCTTCAGGGCCATAAAATTGAGACAAAACAGCCAGAACTTGTAATACTGCAACTGCTGCACTGATTCTATGTTTATAAAGCTCCTAATGCCACTATAAACACTGCTTTGTCATGATGCGTGTTCTGACCAAACGGTTCAGGCAGCCAGGGGAAAAGAAACCTATCAGCAGTGAGCATCTATTTCACTTGTGAAGGAGCCTGTTGCACCATCAGAGGTCTGTTCTTTACCATATAGGCCCTTAATTGCCATCAGCATTACTGAAGCTTAACACAGAATTTATGGGGAAAGATGAAGGTTTTGCAGTAGCCTAAGTAAAGGGCTCACTTTATCATTTGGTTCCTCTTAATGAAAAATAGCAGTTGCTTTTAAGCACGCTCTGTAGTTAGAGGAGTCTTTGTTGCTGCAGAGAAACGTGAATTTATGAGAGCAACAAAGCAAATTGATTAGTGACATGGAAACCACTTAATTCTTGCTTCCCATATGGGATACAGTTAAGCAACCATTTAAGCTATTTATATTTTGTAAGGAAGACACTGCAAGCTCTCAGTAGAGATACTGAAAATTCCAAATGATCACCTTTTATTTCAACCTGCCCACAAAACTGCAGTTTCCTTGCCTCGTGCCAGCCACGACATCTCTCTCTACATGGGCTAATTGTCCAGCTCCAAGCTTATAGGGCACTGCTAAGTGCTCTACAATAGTGCCAAGATTCTAATTTAAAACAGCTGCTAATTGTTCCTATACATTATCCAGTCAAGCCAAGGCAGACGAAATGATTTTTTTAGTACAAACTATGCAAGACCAAACATCTAATGAGTCCAAAAAGCAGGCTCATGTATGGAATGTCTCTAGCTATGACATTACTGTGGTGTACAGTAACACACACCATTACCTGTTACCCATTTTACATAGAGAAATTGTGCACTGGACACTAAATGCCACACACATATAACTTAGTTCAAATGTAAATACAATCTGCACTGATCAGAAAGGCTTAATTCACATTCAGATACACTTCCAAATGCTCTTTCCAACACATCTAAGCGTGATAAATGTGTATCAGCCACTTGGTTTCCTCGATATTGCAAATTTACATAACCAAATAAGGTAGACTGAATCCACAGGCACCTTAGGACAGAATGCAAAACTACAGTTTATTGGTAATTTTACAAAATGCCAATATGAAATTGTCCCTTCCTGACTGAACCGTTACACATTCATCATCTCCCTACAAAAAGCTCGGTACTTTAAAACTGAAATACAATAGCAAAATATTGAATTGACACTTACGATAAAATGCATTTGATTCAGACTTAATAAAGTAGTCTCTATATTACCAGTGAATAATGCATCATAAGATAAAGCTAGACATAAAGCAAATAGACTGTCAAAGCTAATTCCAATGTGCATTTTTCAGCCATATTATTTTTTTTTTATCAGTGGATTTTAAAACATGCTGAGATGCAACAGCTTTTAAGCAAATAAGTCCCTTGAAGAAATTTACCTGATTTAGTCTCATTGATAAATTAAAATCTATGCAAACTTCCCAGTAAATGAATTAGTTCCTTGTATGTCTTCATACTCTGAAACTAGTTTAGAAGCAGAAAATTTTCAAGAAAAGGGAGTGGAGGGGTGTTGTGGTTTTTTTTTTTTTTCCTTTCATCCTGTGAATCAGGAAAAACAGAACACCAGGAGAGAGCATTGTAAAATGAAGCTGATTAAATATTTTAGCTGAAATTAGTTTTCCTAAAATATTTCCTTGATATTCATCATGAGCCTTCCCAAACCAACAAGACATAAACTAATTGTCTCAGTAAATTGTACTGCACACTTTGGATGTCAAAGCACAAAAGCAAACACTTGAGGCTTATGCAAATGTATCTTTTTCCATATCAGTAGCAGGCTGGCCTTAACTGAACCACAACAGTAAATCCTAAAAATACATTCCCTATAATTAAAGTTTAAAGATATTTGCAATGGCAAATATTTGTAGCAAAGCCAACAGTACATAGCTTGTAAAATACACCCTCTATTCAAGTTGAACCTTTCAAAAGTGAGACACCGAGAACATCTTCAGTTTCATCAACTGCCCTACCCAATTCCCAACCAAAATGCTCACTGAACCTTTAACCCAAAGCTTATCATGATGCTTAGGAAAGTAATTGTTAAATTAACAGATTACTAACAATGGAGATGGCTCTCCTAAAAGCCAAAGCAAGTCAGAAACCACCTCCCAAGACACCAAAGCAGTGACGGAGCAAAGAGGAGAATGGACCTGCTTGCTGCCCTGCTGCTATTTCTGGTTTCCAAACTCCACAGTAATAAACCCCACAGAAGGAAAGATCTCTGTGACATCTAACTGCTATGGTTTTTTTTTTTGTTCTTCAAGGTCTGTGGACTGGGGTGAGATAAACATGCCAGAGGGGGAACTCACCTTTAGACCACATATGAGATTAAAATCAAGACAAAAGCACTGATGCTCTCCAGCATTAACACCAGTACAAGGCTTCGATTGCTTCCCAATGTTTTCACCCAGCAGATTTTCTCCCTTGGTTTTCCAGATCACCAGGCTCTCTCCTCACTTTTCCAACAATGAAATTCCATCTCTGCCTTTCATCTTCCTTTTATTTAGAGAAGTTAAAATTTTACTCTCCCTCTCCCACACATACAGATAAATACAGGAAGTAACTGTAAACCACCATTGGCTCCCACATTAAAGCCCTTTCTTCCCCCAAGTGTTTATCCTCCTTACTACAGAGATACTGTCCCCGTATACATTTTTCTCTTTTCTGACTATGTCTTCAGGAGGAGAATACAGAAGTGGTAGTTTAAAAACATTTAGCATTCAGTAAGTCCCAAACATTCAGGGTAAGCCACAAAGCCCACTTCTATTTCCCCTGAATTGACAGTGATTTTATGTATTTTAAAACTTTACTCATAAAAGAAGAAATTATATTAGAAGTTCCGAGGCACAGCAGCAGGGAATTTCTGGAAATCTTCCTTATAGTAACTGTTCAAGAGCTTTAAAAATGGAACATTTAAGATGTTAAAGCATTGTTCAGTAGCTTGTGTTGTCTCAGCTTATGTTGTTCCTTTGAGTAAGTTTCAAAACATTCAAGGCAGATTATTAGACAATAATTATCAGTCTCTGCTCTTTATTTTTTTCAAAGCCACCTATAATACAAAATGCTCTTAGTCATTCCTGGTAAAAGGAAAACACTGTCTCATATCTACAACAGTGCTAGTTAACAGAAAAATGGGAAATATTTCTGTTAGGAGACTAAGGCTTCCAGAGAATAGGGCTCTTGACCTAGATGAGCACACTTCTCATATCTGGCCTCTCTGCGTGCCACATATTGTAAATCCATACTTAATTCCACATGCAATCACAGAGAAAGCTCCAAGGCAGGACTTTCTCCATGTGGTGCATTCAAATGGAGGTTTTCAGTGATGAGTAAAGCTCACTCAGAATATTGACACCTCTTAGTAAGAAAATTTTTCTATTGTTTCTCTTTATAAATCACACTTCCAGACTGTTCTTGTTCCTCCATTATACAGGGTAAACTGTGTTAAATGAGTGCTAGTACAATAAAACTCCTAAGGAGCCACAGAGCTGCTCAAGGGGNTGCTTTCTACAACTACCTGAAATGAGGTTGTAGCAAGGTGTGTGCAGGTCTGCTCTCCCAGGCAGCAAGAGACAGGACAAGAGGAAATGGCATCAAGTTGCACCAGAGAAGGTTTGGCCTGGACATCAGGCAAAACCAAAAATCTCTTCCTTGTTAAGTCCTGGAACAGGCTGGCTTGGTTGAATCATCATCTCCGGAGGTATTTGCTTAGGGACATAGTTCGGCAGCAGACTTAGTAGTGTTAGGTTAATGGTCTTTTACAATTCTATGAAAAGCATCATTGCACAGAGTGATTAGTTCTGTATCAAGTATAGGAAAGACGTGCTCCTGACTGGCTGGCAAGGACAGCCAAGTGTCTCACACACTTTCAGCCCAAAGAAGGATTGAGCCACATCTTTGGAAGTCCTGATGAAGAAGATACTGCCCACAAAAATTTAAAATTAAATTTAAAATTTAAAATTACTCTCTGAAAACCAGACGCTGTTTTTCTCCCAGTACATGACTATCTTCAACACACAGTACTGGGTTACATTTTGATCACTAAACCCAGGCAACAAATTAGTAAACAGTCTATGAAAACAACCATTTCCCTTCCCCTTACCTCAAGCATCACAAGTACAAGCCAAGGAAAGCAGTTAAGGAGTATCCTAAATCTTTCATTTCCATGCATAGTCCAATGCACTACTTCAGTCTCCAAAAATCACCAGGTCACATGAATTACAGCATTTCAAAATTACAGCTCAAAAATCCTGACATGTTTTTTTCCCCTCCTACTAAGTTTTAAGAATTAAATAATAATAATAAAAAAAAAAAACACACCATACAAGTCAGTCAATGAATAATAACTTCTATTAAAAAATGTAATATAATTTATCAGTGTCTTAACCCTACAGCCTTTAGAATGTACATTCTAAAACTTTATTTCTTTCCAACTGGGAAGATGAGAAACTTCTTGCTAATAAAAGATAGGGCTCTAAACACCTAGTGTAAAGAATTTTTTTCCTGTACACGAGCTCACTCATCACGTGAAGTCATGATTGCCCTCCTCATTCACTCTGACTCAAAGATGCATTCCCCAGGAAAAATGACAAGGATGCTAGATTAGACCTTGGCAGCAAATTAGCACAGTCAAGAGACCTTCTAGGCAGCTCAGAGCGTAGGCAGAGCTCATTCAAGTTTGCTTGCAACTGGCCATGAAGACAGACCGTCAGACCACTCTGTTACAGTATCAACAAGGTTGGAAGAGACCTCAAAGATCATCAAGTCCAACCCACTACCACAGACCTCAAGACTAGACCATGGCACCAAGTGCTACGTCCAAACCCACCTTGAACACCTCCAGGGACGGTGACTCCACCACCTCCCTGGGCAGCCCATTCCAGTGGGGAATGACTCTCTCGGTGAAGAACCTTCTCCTCACCTCCAGCCTAAACTTCCCCTGGCACAGCTTGAGACTGTGTCCTCTTGTTCTGGTGCTGGTTGCCTGAGAGAAGAAAGCAACCTCCTCCTGGCCACAACCACCCTTCAGGTAGTTGTAGACAGCAAGAAGGTCTCCCCTGAGCCTCCTCTTCACCAGGCTAAACAATCCCAGCTCCCTCAGCCTCTCCTCATAGGGCTTGTGCTCAAGGCCTCTCACCAGCCTCATTGCCCTTCTCTGGACACGCTCAAGTACCTCAATGTCCTGGCAGCAGCACTCAGAAAATCTGCTGAAGACATCTGTGGTCCAACTCCACATGCAGCACAGCTAAGTGCAGCTCAGCCCCGAATGATCTGACCAAATATATTCCATCTCCATCCTAACAGTTGCCAAGGTTCTCAGGGAAATATTGAGGTCTTCCTAATGTTTTAGGCACCAGAAATACTTCAGGGTATTTGCCTTCTGTTTCCATCCCAGATTTATTAGAGGGGCAGAAGAACGACGTAACGGGAAGCTTAGCAGAGAAGGAGAAAACAGAAGAGCTGGGAAAAGGTTGCTTGATTAGAAAACAGTGCACAGAAGCCAAGGTAAATGTGCATCATAAACATTTATAACAATGCTTGCTTACACAGGAGCCAGGACATGGTCAATTTTTCTTTCTATTATTAAGAACTACTGTTATAGTTTTATTATTTAATGCAGGCAACTGCAGTCAGTCTGAAGGCTAGAAAAGGAGTTCAGGAGTCAATTTCTTAGAAGAAGACTGGTTTGCTTCACTATAAGGTGCTCCCTTCAAAGAGTTTAACTGTTTCTTTATTAGGATACAGTAAAAATGACAACTGACTTACAAATGGCAGATTGTAGAAACCACAGCTTTAAACAATTTTTCAGTGCATTTTCTCAAGAACCCACCACGCAAAACAACTACAAATGCACATTGCAAGTAGCTCACTTTGTCAAAGCAAGAAAAATAAGGAAAATCACCAGAGGAGCACAGAACTGCAGAGCTGGAAGAGCTCATACAGTCCCAAGCCTTCTATGGAAATACATTTGCACGTAGCTTCAACACAAATCTATTTGCATATCTACAAGGCTGCATTAGATAGACAGATAAATATAGAATTCATATATAAGGGAAATTCCATTAAAAATTCTTTTAAGCATCTGACTTAGAAAAGGTTTTTTAACATGCAAGAAGAAACATCTTTGCCTCAAATGGAACCAATTTTTTCTTGAGCTTCCCTCACAAGACATGGAAAATGAATGACTACTGTGTTTTTAAATAGAAACCTTTTAAAATGAAAGGTCTGCTGATCCCCCTTGTCTTATTATTTTTTTAAATAAGAAAATAAAAAAGTAAGGATTTGTTCTAAGTCATGCTTTCTACACCTCTTCAGGCTCATTTTTTCTTTGGAGTAAAAAGCACAGTTCTGAGCTAGTAGCCTCAGGAGCACTAAAACTGAATTGTCATGTGCTATCCTCACCCACCCACAACCTGAGGCAGAAGATCCCTATTAATATGTTCACTTTTGCACTTCTTTTGTATCTTCATCACACTGATGACAAAGTGGTGGTCAGCAAAACACAATTCTAAAGTGAAAATATTTTGGGAAGCCTTTCCACGCTAGCTCTCCTGTGGGCAGTCATGATGACTTCATGCCATAGAAACCTTCAGCTAGCACTCTCAGCTGGTTAGTAAGCATCACATCTTTTGTTGTCTGTGCCTTCACAGTAAGTGCTTTCAAGTTCACTACCTCAGACAAAATTACTTCTCAATACAATTTGGTTTTGTATGTGCAACAAATTCATAAATGAGATCACATTCTGCTCCCAAGTTTGTCCTCAGACATTATTTGAGGGTCTCAAATGAAGTAGTTTTGATGTTTCCAGTTTTAACTCACTTATGCTCCCTCCCTGGAGGTGTTCAAGGCCAGGTTGGACGAGGCCTTGAGTAACCTGTGCTAGTGGAAGGTGTCCCTGCCTATGGCAGGGGGTTGGAACAAGATGATCCTTGAGGTCTCCTTCCAACCTTACCATTCTATGATTCTATGTATAGCTCTTCATGTCTGAATATAGCACAATGCTTCCTAGGGAAAAAAAAAAAGTAAACTAACCAACAGATAATTCCCTCAATCTGGTTATTTTATTCCCAAAAAGCAAGCCTTGTAACTTGCTACTACAAAGCCAGACTACTAACACAAATCATCACTTACCTGGTTCACTCACCTTAGAAAGCCAACAAAGAAAAGTTGCCATAGTACACAGATACATGCATTTGAACTCAACAGAAAGAGACTGTATTACTTGGTCTACTTAAACCTGGAGCATTTTCCAGTAGTCCAGTCAAACTGTTTAGCAAGAAATAAAATAGGAATAGGAACTTTACACCTAAATATAAAAAAAACCTGGTACTTCTGGCCTTGCCCACTTTTGTTAAAAAAAAAAAAAAAAAAAAAAAAGGCAAATTTTCAAACAGAGGTCCTTAATCTCTTTAACCAAGCACCACAATACTACCCCAGAAGCACACGCTACAGAGCTGCTTCAGCAACAAGCAGTTTACAATGGAGTTGGACCTCACAGGGCACAAGGAGACCACCAAGCTTTTCAACAAATGTATTGTGGAAGGCAAGATAGCTATTGATTAAAAACTGTGTAGTATAATTTACACCTAATACTTCAAACCATCCCTAATGCAATTAGATAAACAGACTATTTAATTAATCCCATTCCTAACACAATTTCTTCCGAGTTGTCAGGAACAATCAGTAAATGACAAGTTCTACATCATTAGTCTTTCTTGTGATTGTTTTCAAAACAACTAAATTGTGATCACCAGAGGCCTAAAATACTGCTGGTCTTATTGATTATTGCTGCACAAAGACATTTTTCTTTCCTGTGTTCTCTTTCCAGCTTTGCACATGAAGATAATTAAGCGGCAAGACAGAGTAGTGCTGATAATGCACATCCCCAGTTGGGCAGCGAGACACCCGGGTGAAACCGAGCACCTTCCGTATGCACAAGTGTATGTTAATCAGCACTCAGCCACCACACACCCCAGCACATCTCCTCTCAGGCTGCAACAGCTTATTCTGAATATTTAAAGACACAAGCCTGTACTTCTGCTCAAGAGAAAGACCCAGAGCAGAACAAACACCAGATTAAATGACTGCTGCTGGAAGCAGCTCCCCACACCTCCAAAGTGGTTTATGAGCAGCAATGATCAGGTTTTAAATTGGCTTTTTAAATATAATTCTGATTTTCTGTTTTCTTCCCCTAATGCAATTTCTGGCCTGACACAGCCATGTTCCTACTTTTTTGACTGATAGTTTACAAAAATACTGAGCCACTACAGAGGAATGTCATTGGGATGTTCTTTATGCAGAACGAATACAAATAAAATATTACAGTGTGATATGCCAGGTGTTCTATGAGTTGAGAAGAGGATGAGGACTCCCAAGATGAAGGAACAGCTTTTTGTAGGAAATATTTTAGTGGGTTTTGGTACTCCTCTTTTAATAACGAGTTGTAGCTACATCCATCCAACTCATCTTCTGTTTTCCATGGCGAATTCATGTAGGAGTTGCCTAATGTTGCTGCAGCCCATGGTGTGGAAATGGACAGGCCTCCTCAGCAGTATTTTCCTGTTAAGGAGTTAGGCATCAGCCTCACCCACAGGTATTGCTTCTGAAGGTCAAACAACTGCTTATTTTCCATAATTGGAGAGTTAATTAGGAAGAATGCCCTCAAGATGACCAAGGAGGCTTCTTTTCTAAACCCGTCATTATACAAAGCATTAGCAAGTTTTGTACATCATATGAACGGCACAAAAAAACAAGCACTTCAAAGCTTTAAAGGACGACACTTGTCTTTGCAAATGCAGATCCAAACCAGATGGAAAATCCCTCATCCAATTCAATCCACGTTGGATCAGGGGACTTTTAGCAGTTCACAGATCTGCTACAGGGGACATTTCTTTAGAATATGATAATTAAGTGCCTGAACTCAATATCTATACATTCTAACTAATGGTTGATCTAAAACATATTTGTGTTGGCAGCGCTAATTTTCTTCAGTGTGTGCATAATCTACTAAAAATGTATATAACTTACTAAAAACATTCTCCTGTGCATTTAACAAGCAAAGAATGTGGCTCAACAGGGAATCAATGTGATTAAGTATAAAACTGAAAAAGAAATGCAGCTACTTAGCAGAACTGATTTGCAATTTTCCAACCTCTACAACTAAAGACATTTCAGTACAACTTCAACTCTATTTTAGTTAAATTCCATACTAGTTTTAGTAAGTTAATAGCACAATTGTATGTACAAATGCTCTGTGGTATGGTACCATCATGAAAAAAAACTGCTCCTCCTTCAGATTGCTGTCAACATCCTTGCACTTTCTTGTAACTTTTTTCTTTATAAATTAATATCCAAACTTCACTGATGATACCATAATTGAGAATTTAATTCAAGGCATGCATCATTAAAAGCATTCAACTTTACCTCATAAGGACGGCAACTTGTTAACATGTCACCATACACCAGTAAATATTAACTACATGTACGTTGTACAAGACTTCCTCATCTACAACAGAAATTCATATAAGGTGAAAAAAAAGTGTTACAGAACAAGTTCTTCAATGGAAATGTTATTTTGAATATTTTAATTCACGATAAAGAATTCCTCCTGACTAATGATTTTCTTGACTAATGATTTTCTTTAATGACCACTGATTTGATCAGTGCAAAACCTAGAGAAACCCAGAAAAAAAAAAAAAAACAAAAACAAAAAACAAAAAACATTTTGCACCTATTACCAATGAAATTCACACTGGATACCTCAGATAATGACATGGTAGGCCTAAATAGGCCGAGGTGGGCTTGTACATGTCCCGGCTTGCCCAGGTGTGCTCCCCCTCCTTCTGTGCTGGGGGTGGTGGCCACAGGAAAGGGGACAAAAGCCCCAGCTTCACCTAATATGGGCAAACTGCCATCCCGATTGGCTAATCTATGTCCAAAGGCCCATTAGTCTCGGGCTGAATGGATATAAAGGGATGGACAGGTAGCACAAGGTGCTCTCTGCTATTGTATCTCTGCCTGCTTATTACCTCACTGATCCTGAGCTGAGGCTCCGATGCCTCCATGCATTCAGCCTGCACAGCCAGTGTGACACCGTGCTGAGACTGCACACCGCAAGACGTCCTGCCTGCACCTGAAAGCCTGCTGCCAAGAGAGCCAGGACCAGGTCAGAGATTGTCTGCCTCTTTTCTCCAGCACCCAGGACCCTGAGGAAACTCCAAAGCCTCTAACAGCTCTCAGCCCGGCAGCAACCCCGCCACGTGCTTTGGGCATTGCCCCATAATATTTTGTGAGTAAACACTTCAAGCCTCTTGTAATCATCAATTGCCTTCTGCCATAAGCAGAAAGGAGCTTCCTGCGCCCATCCAGTGGCAAAGCAGGATAACTAATTGCAAGCAGTGTAAGTGACCACACAGTAAAAATCCTTCCAGTAAAAATGTTTGTTTATGCTGGGTACCTTTAAAATGTTCCAGTTTTGCCTGTTCCCTGTATGCATAAATTTCCAAACCCTGCATTTTGAACCTTGTATTAAGTTTTGTGGTGAGATTTAACATTAATAAACCGTTTTCATTAGTTATTAACAATCTCTGCCTAAACATCAAAATTAATATCATTATTAATTTTGAATCATTTCCTCACAGATAATTCCACACATTTATCACTAGTAATCAAAACCAAAGCATAACTTACTATACTACATGGTAGTGAGCCAATCCAATGTGCTCATTCCATGTGCAACAGATGACCGTGGTAATTAACATTCATGTCTCTTGGAAGAGGCCAAACATGAGAGCCTAGTCCATTTGAATTAGAGAGGTGGTGACAAAAAATGGTGGCTCAGTGATATAAAGGGAACGTATGCAAGATATAACACACTAGGCGAGTCTCTGCTCAAGTTACCAGAAATAACTACCCAGACACATCTCATCCTTTTTCATCTATGTACACTCATATATAGTTAAAATATATTAAAGAAAGACAACAGCAAACTAACAGGATGAAATGTGAAACAGTGCCTTGATGTAAAAGAGAAAACAAGATCATCCACTGAAGGGAAGACCAACATATTAGACAGAGAAAATGAATATTGAGAAGGGAGGTAGAAAACAAGTCAAAGAAGAAAACTTAATTCTCCTAAGTAACAGAACAAATACAGATGGCATCAGGTGAAGTCAGTTGTTCCATTCTTAACTGACATTCCTGATACCCTCCACAGTCCTGAAACAAGATCTTATAGAACATGTAATCTACCTTTCCTCAATTAATTGCATTTTAAAATCCTCTCAAGGAAACTTCAAGACAATTGACTCAAATTCACATGCAAGGAAGTCAGGAGCTGTGTGCTGACTAAATAGCATTGACACACTGCAAGTCAGTAACATTCACATGCTGCACAGTTCAGTTATTATGCCTTTCCAGAAAGTGCAACTAAGAGGAAAAAGAAGGAAGAAGCAGTGAAGGGGAGAAAACAGATGAAATTCATTTGTTGTCTGTCAATAAGCTTATAAACCCAGCAGCCTTGTTAGCATCTGTCTAAAAGAAGGAATAGAGCTGATATCACCCACTTATAATTTTCTTTCTTTATGCAAGCAACTGAAATAAAAGCCTTCCGTGCAACCAAAACTATAAAAGATGTTACAAATAAATTTTATTAGCTCTTTTTTCATTTTCCTAGGATAAAAAGCACAACGAAATGAGAAATGAAACACTTGAGACTTGAAAAAAACAACAAGTTGAAGCTCCTTACTTCAAGGTTAATGTGAATTAAGTTTACTCAAGTTGAACATCACACCTATTACCAAAGCAAAAAGAACAGTAAGCTCTGTAAGTAGAAGTAACAGTAGAACAGTAAGTTCTAGCAGTAGATGTAGACGTTTCCAGAACGCTCATTATATATAGATTTAAGCTGCTCCAGGGACTGATTAAGGCTAGAGAAGTTCTATCAATACCATTAAGATGCAGTTCATGCATTTATACCTTTAAAAATGAGGACACAGCTACAAGTGCTTTAAAATATCATGTCATGGCTGCTCTATGTTCTTAAAATAAGGCAAACTATTTTAAGCATCAGCCACAACAGAAACAAGATGATCTCACCAAGATTAAAACAAACCAAAACAAACAAACAAAAAAACCCCTCAGCAACACATAGAAGCAAGCCCTTCCCAAGCTGTTGGTGTAGCTGGGGCATTATTTTAAAAGTTGGGTCAGAAATTATGGAAAGTGAATCACATTGAATAGTATCTTAAAATGGCATTTTCACAAAGCTGTGGTCTGAGAACATCACTCAGCCCAAGGGGTTTTTTTAATAAGTGATCCTATGCTGATAAAAACACCTTTATATTCAACTTGACTACTACAAGATTATCCTATAAAGAGGCATTTCAGCTTTTAAGGAAAACCACACACCATCAAAAGTATGTCTTACACAACTTGAGACTAGTTCTTCTCTATACACAATGTTTTCATTACTCCTTTACAATGAAAACTGAAGTTAAATAATATTACTTTTCCCTTCCGAGGGATGATCCTAATCCAGCTGAAGACCGTGATCACTCACCGGTGACAAAATATACTTGTCTTAGAAAAACAAACCCCAAATGCCCAACTTTCATTCAATTGTGACATTTGTGACAAGTCAGAGCATCACCTCAACCAGCTTCTCAGCCAGCTGTTGTATTTACAAACTGCCTTAAACCTCTTTGCAATAATTCTGGCAATGATTCAAGAATAAACATTTTAACAGTAGAGAAAGTAACTTACATGCCTGTAAATAAAGCTTTTTTATAAATAAAATTCTATTTATATTTTCCCTTCAAAAGGACCTATACATGCACATGTTTACAACTCACTAGTTCAAGGTACATTTTGTGTTTATTGAGTAACACTACTGGGATTTCCAAATTTGGAGCCACTTCTTTGCATTCCAATGCAAAGATGCTGCTACCAATTTAGGAGCAATAGGAAAAGTTATTTGCATTCATCACCTTTGAGATGACTTCTTCAAAATGTTTGTCTCACTCATTTCCAGGTGCCAGCAGAGGCAACAGCAACAAATTACATGATCATCTGTTAAATCAGCCACAAACTATTATCCACCTACACAAAGTTCAGAAACTCCCTAAATTGATGCAGCAAGCATCAAGTCTGTAGCTCTGAGCTGATGTATACACACCTCACAAATGGTGCATGTGCAGATTGAAAGAAGCAAACATCTTCCAAAGATGAGTCAACCAATTAAAAATACCCAAAGTAAACCATAGGTATAAAGTATCTTCAATTTCTAGTCAGATGACACTTCAGTCCTTGAGATGAACTGTTTAAGCAGAGGTGAGGAACCACTGGTAGCTTCTACCTTGCATAGTGTCTGAACAAATATAACCTGACACGAGGAAGATAATTGCTGTTTATTGTGTGCTTCTGGAGAATGATCTTGTTCTACATGACTCAAAGCAGTGCATCTAGGTGCTAGATGATCCAGGAGGCATGATCGATGCACGATCCTGCAAGCGACTTCCTATTTAAAAAATACAGACTTTTCTGTTCATACCCACATCATAAGCAGAAATCAAAGCAAAGCAAATTTCACTCCTCACAAAACTTGAATCTCTATGAACCTCTTGAACCAAGCCATCAGCTATCTACCATCTGGAAACAAACAGCAGAAGTTCAAACATCTCACTGCAATCAGTGCAAAATAATGACATCAAGCAACCACATAGTTACTTTGGGCGAGCATGAAAAAAAAACTTCAAGTGTTTGAGCTCATTCTGACCTGAAGAAAGCACTGGGGTAGTTTTAGTAGTGATATTTGAAAAACAATTACTTGTGCCCAGGACGGGTATTTAAAGCATAACTTCTCTGTTATGCTTCCAAAAAATCTGTAATTTAAAACTTTATAGCATGCATGTGAAAAGACAACGTAGGTGCAGTAAGGCTAGCTGTACCAAAAAACAACACCTCCCTGGGATCCATTCCAAGCCAAAGTGTACGACTGTGTAGGGGAAAAGCAGAAGGGAAAATTCACTTAAGGAAATTAGAATATTCAGGCCCAGAGAACGGTGCAGTTAAGTCTTCCCATTTCAGTAAACTTGTGTCTATTCCTAGAGAAAACAGAAGCTACCTTGGATGAGCTGTTTCCCATTATCCTTGAGAAAAATAAAACAGGATCATGTTGGAGCTCCCAATATCACCACTATCTTCTTGGGAATGTTTAGTTTCTTTAGTGAAATCAGATGTCTGCTTGGGTCCCAAATCACTTTAAAGACATACAGATGTTCTAAATGCTTGCTTTTCTTTTCATCTTCTTGTCAACTAAGAAATGTCAGCCCTGTGATGGCCAGAACATTATTGATAGTATCAAACACCTAATTCCCCTGTATTTAGATGGTCTTTCCTGGCTACCAGTTTGTCTTACTTTTTTTAGAGCCACGGGGTTTAGATATTCATTTGCTATATGATTTGTTCACAAACGATGGGCAGGCAGGCAGTGGGGAGAAAGGACTGCAATCTAACATCAAAACAAGTTTGGACAAGAGCATTTACACTACCTACAGGAATAAAGGTAATTAAAGATAGGGTGTTACCAGTTCCCTACCTTCCTTTGTACTGCTAGGTTTCCATTATGTAAAGAGGGGCAGTAGCTGGAAAACAACATAGTTTAATATATTTAAATAAAAATTACACTCATTTTAAACTGGATACAGCAAATGCACCAATTTCCTTAGAATTATGCACTTTACTGATTAGAAGATGACCTTCTAGTACATCAGGAGAAGCCATTTCCATTAAGCATCAATAAGCTGGTCTGTTAAATACTCATGCAAATAAGTAAGACAGAATTCCTAAAAAGCATGAAAACACACACACACACACACGTACACACTGAGCAGCTCTTGGTACTGCAGACATTACAAACACATCAGCTGGTAGGTTTGGTTTTTTTCCTCAGCACACTTTTCCACCGAAAAAAGAATGTTCTTCTGCAGAAGATTATCATTAACTGGTAAAACTACTGCAAAATGCTGATGTAGTCAAAGGAAATTACACAATAATTACTTTCTTATTAAGAAACAAATGAATTCCTCCTTTTGGCCTCTTCCCAAAAATACTAATTAACATAGATACGACATTTTACTCGCGCTACGAAAACCGCGGAGGCAGCTAAGCCTTGTAGAGGTTTTAAGAGCAGCTCAGGCTGGATGAAGAGATAAATTAATCGTTTCTAGATTATTTTTGTTTTTCATGTCTGTATCTGCTGACTAATATGACCCATCTCATTAGTCATCCAACAGCTAGTCCAAGCGACATGCTAAATGAATACACACTGGACATTTACGTGCAGTTACCTTAATTTATCAGTGGCTACACTCCTGCATTTTTTAACAGTGAAAACTGTTACATTTTACATTTTTAACTTGCCAGAATCATTCAGCTCTCGAGACATACATATAATCAAGGCAATCGTTCTTTCAGAGCAATAAAGCTGTAAAAGCACAGCCAATGATGCATACCTAAAAATGCATGGCCTACAGTTTCATCTTGCATTCTGCATTTAGTTAAAATCCAACTGCCTGAAACAGGCATATACATGCATCCCATTGCACTTCTGAACTGAAATTCTGAATTTCCATGGCCTTCAGTAGAGGGGCAAGGAAAAAACATTCATATGCCTTCATTTCCAAAATGTATCCTATTTCCCATACAATAACTATCAGTATAGTGAACAATGAGATGTAGCTGATAAAGATTCCCTCAAGCAAGTCTGTTAAATCCAATACATTTTACTGCAGAATCCAGCATTTCATTATTATATCTGAGTGAAACACACTAGAAAGTTAGAATTTCTGGTTTCCAATTCTACTAGCAATCTATTCCATTAGTCACACACAGAGATTTTGTCAAATTGGGGAGCTTCCACAAAGATATGATAGCATCCTCTATGCTTCTTAAATATTTCCATCCTCTCAAATTTCTAGAAGAATGTAGAATGTAATTAGTCTGACAGTTTGAGAGGTGTACATTACTGTATGTAAATTGCAGCTATAATGAACTGATTAAGAAAGAAGAAAAAAAAATTATAGCCAAAAGGCCCAGTTAAGACAGCAACTATGAGTAGATGGAAGCCACAGGTCTTGGTGAGATACAGCCCATGGATTTTTTTTTTTAAGACCATCTCACAAATCCTTCTTTTGTAAATATGCCAGAAGTTAGAGGTGAGGCCAGCTGACAGCGTTACTCCTCTTTAGGTAACAAAGAGCAGCAATGAAAAACAGTAATAAGCTGAAGCCATGCTCTGGTGCTTCTAATCTCCCACTGTTCTGTAGGAAACATTTGTATATTTCACAACATACAGATTTCCTGTTTCCATTATTTCAGGATTAAAAAACCCCAACGACTGCCTAAGCTTTAAATGGCTTTTAATTCTCCATTCTATTTTGGTATTTTTAGGAAGACAACCCCATGTGACGCTGAAACCCAAACATACTATCACAAGAGAAGCACATGCTTTCTATGTTTACTCTGAAAGAGAACTCTTTCTTATATTACTACACTGGAAGTAGACTTTCAAGATCAAAAAAATGAAGTGAAAATGTTCTGACTAAAGTACCTCATTTTTTTCTTCCAACATTCTCGCAAGTAAACTATCAGGGAGCAGATATATTAAGTCCCTACCGTAACTTGTTTCTGCAAATATCTACAATTTTAAAAACACCACAGGATATGACAAATAATTTCTATATGTTCTTGTCATAACCCAATTGCGATATAGGAGTGTTCCAAAGTCCTGTGAATTCAACCGGGGAGGAGTGGGAAAGATATAGAAATGATCACCAGCTTTCAGTAGACTTCATATCAAGCCAAAGAATCACTAGTACTGATGTGGGTTTGGGAGTTACCTGCCCCCCCCACACTTTGTAAAATGACCCAGGCTAAAACTCAGTCGGTTGGAAGTTTAGATGAAGGTCTATTTACAGCTCAGCACAATATTAGCACATCCAGCCTTGGTTATAGATTAAATACTACTTAGCTTTTGTGCTGGTTTGAGGCTAATTGGAATATTTTACTGAGAGAAATTAAATCCTTAGTTGTGAGAAGAGAAGAAAAAAAAACAGTAACCTGTATTACTCATTCTTCTGCTGAGAAATGCAACTAGTCAGAATATAGATAAGACACTTCTCACACTTCTCAGTTCTGCTCCTCTCTCTCTGGCAGTCTGTGGTTGCATCTGCCTTCATTTTAATTCAACCTAATCCTTTATTTCCTCTAACCTCCTTGTCTTTTTTTGACATCTCACCTCAGATCTCTCCAGATTTATCACACTGAGATATATGGGGATTGATCTGGTTATTTCTGAAGGGAGGGAAAGAGGGCAGAAGGTCTGGGTCAGGAGCCTCCTGGCAATCCAATTGTTTTGAGAGGGATTTTGTGTTTCTGTATTTCTTTTAACTTGTATATAACTGTATATCGTGTGTATATCGTGTATATATCTGCTTGTAAATTGTGCTAAGCTGTAAATATAGCTTCATTTCTTAACTTCCAGCCATCTGAGTCTAGTCTGGGTGATTTCATTGTGAGGAGGGGGTGGGTAACTTCCAAACTATCACAGCTTTCCATGAACTTCAGACTATTTACCATTATTTTTAGCTAATGGTGTTTTCAAACACAACAATTCTGTTTGGAATTGGACTGGTGATGCCCAAAACTGGATGATCACATGATGCCATGTGNCTATTTACAGCTCAGCACAATATTAGCACATCCAGCCTTGGTTATAGATTAAATACTACTTAGCTTTTGTGCTGGTTTGAGGCTAATTGGAATATTTTACTGAGAGAAATTAAATCCTTAGTTGTGAGAAGAGAAGAAAAAAAAACAGTAACCTGTATTACTCATTCTTCTGCTGAGAAATGCAACTAGTCAGAATATAGATAAGACACTTCTCACACTTCTCAGTTCTGCTCCTCTCTCTCTGGCAGTCTGTGGTTGCATCTGCCTTCATTTTAATTCAACCTAATCCTTTATTTCCTCTAACCTCCTTGTCTTTTTTTGACATCTCACCTCAGATCTCTCCAGATTTATCACACTGAGATATATGGGGATTGATCTGGTTATTTCTGAAGGGAGGGAAAGAGGGCAGAAGGTCTGGGTCAGGAGCCTCCTGGCAATCCAATTGTTTTGAGAGGGATTTTGTGTTTCTGTATTTCTTTTAACTTGTATATAACTGTATATCGTGTGTATATCGTGTATATATCTGCTTGTAAATTGTGCTAAGCTGTAAATATAGCTTCATTTCTTAACTTCCAGCCATCTGAGTCTAGTCTGGGTGATTTCATTGTGAGGAGGGGGTGGGTAACTTCCAAACTATCACAGCTTTCCATGAACTTCAGACTATTTACCATTATTTTTAGCTAATGGTGTTTTCAAACACAACAATTCTGTTTGGAATTGGACTGGTGATGCCCAAAACTGGATGATCACATGATGCCATGTGTTTTGGCCCTTTTTTTTTTTTTTTTTTAGGACAACATTTGTTTTGGTTTTTTTTAAATAGAAAAGCAGCTTATATTCAGCTTCAGAATAACATTTTTCATAGTTAAAAACAGAATTTTTAACTGTGTAGTTTGCTCTCCACAGATGAAATTATTGCAAGGAGCAGACACCAAACAGCAACAGCATGGACAACACCTCTGGTGTTCTAAAAATGCACACCTCAAAATTAATAACTGAGATATTTAGATTTCTATAGAAATGTTTCTAACAGTAGCAGTAGAAAGTATCACTAAGGCATTGTATGGTCACACAGTAGTAACAGTCCTAACAGGGGAGAGAATCTTTTCTGAATGAACAGCATGATGGAGAAGTGCATACTTGATCATGTCTACTTGAAAGCCACTATGTGAAGTCATTTGGAGTAATTAAAGATATAATAACTTCTGACAGCTGTGTAGAAGGAAGGAGAAAGAACATGGTCTGCATTCCTCTGCCCACACTGATCTATAAACTTTATTTCCCTTGGTTTAAAATAGGCTTGTGTATTTTTAATTTTTTTTTTTTTTGGCTTTGTTTCACTATAGGCAAGAGCCTTACAGAGTAACAGACAGCACCCTTCAGTCAGATGACATGGGAAAGCACAGGCTTGGGTAGCATAGGGGACATGCACATACACCAAAGAGCCACTGGTGCTGACTGCTACCAGGCACAGCCACCACACTCCGTGCTGAAACCTAGCATCCAACTTTAACATGCGTTCACTATAAAACCCAACCAAATAAGCCAAATTAAAAAAAAAAAAAAAAAAAAAGGCAAAACAAAACAACCCAAACCTGTCTAGAAGCATTTCAATCACTTCCTTCTCCCTCTTCTCCATGGGAAGCTTGAGAAACTAAGCCTGGAGAAAGCCACCCGGCAGGACAGTGGATGTAGATTAGTCACTTAAGTGTGGCTAAGAGAGCAGGGATGGCACTGGCATAGCTCTCTGTCTGCCAAGCCACAGACAAAGGAACTGATCCAGCATCTTCTTTAGCATGATGTTTTCAAAAGAGGAACTATATACTATTTTTTTCCCTTTTCTTTCACTTTTAACAGCTGTTATCACAAGAAAACGGCATTTTTTTTTCATGGGAACACCTCTCTCAATTGCAGGAACAACAAAAGCCAAATAGTGTTTTGGTTTAAATCCTAACATCTCAAGAAAGCTGCATTTTCTTGGCTCTCTCCTCTATCTACCCTTCATTTCTTCCCATATGCCTGAAGATGACTTTTGTGATCCCACCTGACTGAATCACTTGATACTCCCAAGAATCCCAAGACACTCCCTACACATATGAAATTATGAGGTAGAAAGAAAATCATTTGGAAAAAGAAAAGACTCATCAAGTCAATATGACACCTTCCCTGTCTTCCCACACAACCCAGGAAATTCTGAATGCATCAGAGCTTCCTTGCCATCACTGAACTGCGATTCTCATAGAAGTGGGCAACAAAGTGACAGTGTCAAAAATATGCTCAACATATTTTTTGAATAATAAAATAATATTTTTCTTTCAAGTTTCAAACACCAGCAATACCTCAGCTTTAACAAATGCACTCCACTTACATGATAATGACCATAATTAGTGTGAGCAATCATTTACTGTCAGAAACTAATATCTCCAAACAAGTATATTAAATTCAATATATTTTCATTGGTTATAATAGACAGAGACTTGGCTTTTAACTGACATTCAGAATATATTCATTGCTACTACCACTATACAAGACAATGGAAAAGTGAAACACCTAAAAAAAAAAAAAAAAAAAAACATTAAAGGAAGGACTTTGGTTTTCTACATAAGAAAGCTGCCCAAAAGCTGTGAAAATCACTTCTCACAGTCTGACAAGCCCTCTACATTTTTAATCAAGGCCTCCTATTAGCTATTACAGAGCATACAGGGAACTTGAATAGCGTAAGCTGGAAGACATATTTTAATTTTAAAATGTTATATTCAGCAGCTTATGTAAGTAGACTTAATTCGATGAATTCTCACATACTGTGATTTCAAAATGAGGTGAAATTAATAAAAAACCAAGTTATTATATGACTTGGACACAATAAGCTCCAAAACTATTAAAGAAAAGTATACCTTGACCCAACGCATGAGTTCTTTGGGACTCTGCTGGAAGAAGCCCTGCACTGCCTCCTCAAAGAGCCTACAATACTTGGTTTGCAACATTTCCCTTGCAAAAAGCCATTTCTATATGGATATATTATCTTTAAAGAACTGAAGAATTAGCCACTTATATTCTCCAACTATCATTTAGAGTATTTATCTTCCTGTGTGAGAGGATATTCCAGAGTAATGCAATTATTGGAAATTAATTATATCAAATAGCTCCCATGAGAATTACTTCATGCAGCACACATTTAATTACAAATATTTTCATAGTACTACTAAATATGGAAGACACTCTGTGTATGTTGATGTATTTCAGATAATAATCCTCTGCCACAACCCATTTCTTTTGAAAAACCTCTTCCTAAAGACAACTCTGTTTAGAGTGTTTCAGCTCACTTCCATTATACCACGTAACGATTGCCAAATAACAGGAATGATTGCATGCTGAAAGAAAAACACCAAATTAAGGGCATAACGACACACTTAACTCTGCTGGAGAGGTTGCTGTTGTTTTTTTCCACTTTTTAAAAACCAACACTTGCTATATTCCATGATTTGTTGAGAACTCCAAGTACAGAATGAAAAGCAAATAAATCTGCATAATCACACTCTTTCAGAGAACAGTAACAGTCTATACCAAAAGATAAATCACCACTTGTTCAATATTTCATATTAGTACTTTAGCATATATTCTTCCCTGGTAACTTCATATTAGCGAGCTCTAATTTCCAGTTAGCACATGGGAACACAGAGAAGAGTACCCACTGAAAATATCCTAGCTCAAGAACAATATATCACATAAACCCTTTCATAAACTTTTCAAGTTTGATCTTTACTTCCCCCTCAGCACCCTGAGTCAACACCAGAATATAATTTTGTGAGCCTTTTCCAGGTTCAGACAAACAGGAGCAGTTCGTAGTCCATGCTGATGGTGCAACCAGCATTTCTCTTCCAGCCTCTTACCTGATGCACATCTGTCTTCTGCTGATGGATGGCTCTCCAAAAAAGCAACATAGCCTCGTCCAACAATTTGTATTTGTCCTACTAACATCTCTTCTGAAGAAAGAGGATCAGAATCACCTTCCCTAGCACTCACTGAGTGCTCACTGAGGCACTGCAGCCTGCTCCTCAGCTAATCCCCTGTTAAGTTGGCACACCTGGCCTCACTCTCCACACCACCCTTTCCAAACAATCCACTCAACCAAAAATGGCAGCAGCTGTTTCTATTCCCCTGTTCCACAAACGATTCATTCCCCATCCTTTACCTCTTCTCAATGACACACCTGCAGAAACTGGTAACAGATCTTGCCAGGTCATCTCAGTATTTAACTCATGTCATGTAAATTGTGGCACTCCCATGTTCCTGAAGACATCTTTCAGGACTTCAAGGGAGCTGAATACAATGCAAAGGGGTTAAAACCCTAAAAGTAACAAAGTAAAATCTGCATGTAAGTTAAGCAGAGCCGTGCTTACATGTATTGCTGACTGGAAGCCAGCAATCTCAATTTAGCAAACCAATTAAATACATGATTATTCAGAAGTAAACTTATATTCAAACCATGTGAACCCTCCTTACGTTTATCATTAAGCAGATTCTAAAGAAGTTGTCTGAAGTAATATGGATCTGATTTTTTAAATTATTTATGAGTAAATGTGTAGGGCTAGCTGTCAAAACAAAGGAAACAAATATGTCACATGTAAATAAATCTAAACAGTCGCAAAATCTCTGCAGTTTTTGCATTTCTAAATATAACAAAATTCAGATTGTGAGCCAGGATGATGATGGTTCACAAGAGCATCGAGATCATCTTTTGTCACTCACAAAGTTGTCATCTACGTAAGACTATTTTCAACCCACTAAAGATTTCGTTATCCCCGGGGTAGGACATTCAATTTGCAACACCAGCAGGTGGCAATTTAAAGCATTAACATTCTGGATCATTTTCAGGTGAACATGATTCTACAATCAAGGGACACTTGCAGCAGAAACAAATCTGCTACTTACTCCTAGAGGTATTAACTAACAAAAATCTGTATTTTATTTGAGATGCTTTCTAGAGGAAAAAAAAAATCATTATTTCATCATCATTTGTGAAAGTTTCTTAGTATTGCAAAATATATTCAAAATCCTTTATACATGGAGAATCTGAAGAATGAAGAACCCAGTTTGAATCTAACAGAAAATGGATTTTGCTACCAAACAAATCATTCAACTCGGGACTGTCTTTTTTAAAGAAGATCATAGAAATCACAGAAACATTCTGGTTGGAAAAGACCCTCAGGATCACCAAGTTCAACCAACAACCTTACTCTACAAGGTCCATCCTAAATCATACCCCCAGGCACCACATCCAAATGACTTTTAAACACTTCCAGGGTTAGTGACTCAACCACCTCCCTGGGCAGCCCATTCCAATGCCTGAATGGGGAAGCAGGATGAGACCATTGTGGCAAATCAATTTACAACCCCACTCCCAAGGCGTCTTTTTCTATCAAAGGGAAATTATAGGAATTGCACAGAAATTGTGGGAGATAAGAGTATTATTATTTTAGTGAAGTTGGAATGTGGCATTGATGGAGAACATTAACACAGAGGAAATATTAAGAAATCAGTATACTACCTGAGGACATTGGGCTGGATATGAGCATGAAGACTGGTCATAAAGGTGTGGCGGGGCACACCCAAGTCCCTGCACCACCGAAGGTTTGAATGGGGTGCCAAACTGTTCTGCTCCCCCCCCACCTCTGGTTCCAGGGATTTGGAATGTGAAAGGAGTAGGTGTCAAGTACCTTACCCCACCCCCGCAGGCTTGAACGGGGGAGAGCAAATTGCCCCAGCATATGTATATGGCAATGGGACACATTTTCTAGTGGGACTTGGAGCAGACTGCCGCAGACTGCTACGGGGGACTTTGAGAGGGCTCTAAGAGGGACTGCTAGCCACGGACTGCCAGCGTTGGACTGCCAGCGTGGGACTTGGACTTGGACCTTGACTTAGACCTGGAGTCGGTCCTTGAGGGGCATCTGCAAGAATGGTGACGAGAAAGCACAGTCCCCGCTCTCGACCGTCAGATCTTGCCTGCCTGTTTAAGGGACCTGCCTCTGCCATAATCATGGGTACCGCGAGCAGCCTGAGCTTTACCCTGTGCTGCCCCCACGATCTGCACTTCAAGGCACTGCCTCGAAAGACTGCCGACAAGGAGCCAAGGGACTATCTCCGAATTTCTACTCCACCGCCGTGAGTAGCGCAGACGTTCCCTAGGGCTCCAGGCTGCCTTTATTTGTAAGTGCGGCAAAGATATTTTTATAACAATCCTTCTCCAAGCTTTCTGATTTTCCTGAATTACTAAATTCCCTGTAAGCATCCTTGTGAAAGATTTTCCCGAACGAATTTCTGAACTCCATCTAACTAATTTTATATAAAGTTGTGGGCGGGGCTTTCCAGAAATAAAATAACTGCATATTTTATAATTCCTGCCTCGTGAATTCCCACAACCAAGTCAAAAGGGAAGGAACAATGTAATTCTGCAGATTCTGTAAGTTGTAGATTGACTCTGTTTGGAGAGAAAAGCCAGGGAGTTCAAAGACACTTCTTAAGTCCTCAATATTTATTTACAGAAAACCTTCTGCCATTTTCTGTCACATATCTGAGGCATCCATGGTCTGCTATCAGGTCATTACACAGCCCTAACAGACTTTAGTAGCACACTGATACAAAATGACAATATAACAGCAACAGGCTCCTTGCCGTTACTGGGACACCCTGTCTCAAACACAGAGAAAACCTACTCCCATTAGAAATCCCACTGTAGCAAGCAATAAAACACATAGTATTTATGCATGACCCCTTACATTAAATACAGTTCTAGACGGAGGTCAGTTTTAAAAGAACTAAAGAAAATAAGTTAAAGCTTTTTCTTTACCCTCCTCCAAAAGCCTTTGTGGAAATTTATTCAGGACAGTTACCCAGGAGACCATCAACTGGCATAAGCTGAGAGAAGGTATTTAAGTTCAAGTCTTGGTCATCTTAATTGGGAGAAAGTATTAAAAGTTAAAAAGCCAAAGTCACTTAAATTTTAAAAGCCACAATAATTGTTAGATGTCAAATAGGGTCAAACACAATAGAGAGAACTCAATAACCATTCTGTAATGGAAGCCTCTTCAAAAAGCTTCTTTTCAATTCATTTACTGAAGTTTGTATTGCTAGAACAAACTGGAACTGGGGACTGCGCTGAAAAAAAGGCTGCTCTGCAATCCTCATCTTCCACAGATCACACCACATGAAGGCTGACCCTGAAACAGTCCATAGTTGCACATGTGTAAGGCAGGCTGAGTGTGGGGTTGAAAACTGAAAATAAATAAACACGGCCAACCTTGTAGGGATTCTCAGTGACCAGGGAGTGACAGAGGAGTCCAATGGCTCACCTGCATTTTGAAATGTCTGCTGCACTTCTTCACCTCTCTCCTTTATAGCATTAGAAGCACCACAAAAACATACAACACATGAAAACCTTTGTAATGCTGCACAAGCCCAGGACAGTCTCTTGAAAATCCCCTGTTGCCACTTTGATTTTACAAAGGTCTTTACAGCAGTATGCCCAGGTGGCCAAGAAGGCCAACAGCATCCTGGCCCGGATCAGCAGTAGTGTGGCCAGCAGAAGTAGGGAAGTGATTGTGCCCCTGCACTCAGCACTGATGAGGCTGCACCTCAAATATTGGATTTGTTTTGGGGTCCCTCACTATATGAAAGACATTGAGGTGCTGGAGCATGTCCAGAGAAGGGTAACAAAGCTGGTGAAGAGTCTAGAAAATGAGCCTTATGAGAAGCAGCTGAGGAACTGGGATTGTTTAGTCTGGAGAAGAGGAGGCTGAGAGGAGACCTCCCTGCTCTCTACAACTCCCTGAAAGTAAGTTGGAGTGAGGTGGGGGTTGGTCCCTTCACCCTAGTATCAGATGATAGAAAGAGGAAATGGCCTAAAATTATGCCCAGGGAGGTTTAGATTGAATATTAGGAGATGTTTCTTTGATTAAAGTGTGGTCAGGCTGCCCAGGGAAGTGGTAAAGTCACCACCCCTGGAGGTATTCAAGAAACATGTGGACACAACACTTGGGAACAGTTTAATGGCCATGGTGGTCTTAGGTTGAAGGTTGGACTCAATGACCTTAGAGGTCTTTTCCAACTGAAACGATTCTATGATAACTCTAGCAAGGGAAAAGCAGTTCTGTGGCTAGTAGTACTCTACCTCATATCTGAGAAGTTCCTGCATCTTCTAACTTTCCCAGCAACCCATCAGAAGAGATCACCACCAGTGATGCTCATCCATGACAAGAAAGCCCAGAACAGTACACTGAGCAAGTGTGTGGTGCCTCCTCACTCTATTATTTACAACCTGCTCTAGGCAAACTGTTTCAAGCAAAAATTTCAAAGGCACATGGATGCAAGGAGGAATCTTAAGAGGGGAAAATACAGGAAATTATAATCTAAAAATCCTGTGTCATGAACAGTATCTGTGCCTCTCCATCCAGAAAACATGAATACCAACAGTTGTTTATATAATGCTTCAACAATTAATGCATTATAGTGCCATTTAACTGTTGCTAGAGATAAGTACAGGCCTTTGAAAGACAACAGAGCATGGCTGAGTATGTGGAGACCAGACTGGCTGATTTACTCAAAAAGGAATCATTTTGACCATGCAGTTTAAAGCCGGCAGAACAAAAGCCCTAGAGAAGGCTGAGCAAATAAACCACAAAGGCACTTGGACAAAAAGCAAAAGACAACAGAGTGTGCAAGACAGAACAGAGGCAAGCAAAAGAATAGCGTCAAGAGAGATGCAGTTACTTTTCAAAGTGGGAAAATGGACAGTAGGGAAGATGAGGGAGAGGAGGTAATAAATTAGGGCAAGAAAAATCAAATGTAAGGAAATGGAGATATTGTATTAGAGAATTAAGGAAAATAATATAATGGATACTAAGCAAGCCATATTGCAACAGCATTAGGCATAAATGCACTCTCACTTCGCTGAACTTCCTGGGGGCATGAACCCAGCGATTTTTTAATCCAGATGTGGGTTACACAGGAATGCTGTGACATTCTCCAGCCTGAATGATGATTTCTAATGTATATGAGGGTAGAAGCTCTCCTATGAAAGTTTTTGCTGCATCTGACTGTGATTAGAAAATGGTCTTACACCCAAACTGAAGTTAAAAGCAGGAATGGCAAATCAGATCTTCCAATTTTGAGATTTTTCTACACATATCTCTTTCTGAGGCAGAAGTATCACTATCAAAAAGCCAAGTCAGTGAACAGGCTGTTAATGACTCAGTAGAGTCTCTCTGATAGAAAATTTGGAGCAAAATGTTAAATGTTCCTAATTTCTAAAGTAATTGAAAGATGAGCAATTTTGTACTGAGGACTGGAAAATGGCCTGCCTGTCTGCCTTTCTCCTCTCAGTCTCTCCTGCAAGGGGAAACATGAGATACATTCAACATTTTAACCACCATGGATTTTCTGTGTAGATTTGTTGATAAACAACTGTGATCTATTCCAAGATTATCTTCAAGTACCTACATATGCAAAGAAAATTTCTCGTTTAGCCTCTTAAGTATTTTGACTTCAGTTTCTTCATTTTATTCATTTTTCTTAGACTGAATTTGTGAAAGAGCTTCATAACACTTCACATTATGCAGCACAATTTGTTTTATATGAGTTCGGAAGCCATGCAGGGAACCCACATTCTCACCTGGAATATTGCATTCAGCTCCCCATCTCAGGAGGGACAGAGATCTACTCAAACAAGTCCATGGCTATGGAAGCTATGAAGATGACGAAGGGGCTGTAGCACTGCCCTGTGAGGAGAGGCTGAGGGACCTGGGGCTGTTTGGTCTGGTGAAGAGAAGACTTAGAGGGCATCTAATCAATTTTTATAAATATCTGAGGGCTGGAGCTCAAGAGGGAGAGGACAAACTCTTCTCAGTTGTGCTCTGTGATAGGACCAGGGGCAATGGGGATAAACTACAGTACAGGAAGTTCCACCTCAACATGAGGAAGAACTTTTTTACTGTAAGGGTCACAGAGCACTGGAACAGGCTGCCCAGAAAGGTTGTGGAGTCTCCTTCTCTGGACACTTTCAAGCCCTGTCTGGATGCATTCCTGTGTGACCTGTGCTAGATTCTATAGTGCTGCTCTGGCAGGGGGGTTGGACTCGATGATCTCTGGAGGTCCCTTTCAATCCCTGTGATCCTATGAACTTTTGTACAGATTCACAGTGGAACAGTGCTGGGTATTGTGAATTTTGGCACCTTCTGGTTGACTGTCAAACTTGAAGGGAGCAATGGCACGTTTTAACTCCTGTATTCTGGTTTACTTCAGACACTTATACAATTCACCCATGTAAGCAGTGTTTCGTTCAGCATACTTCAGCTGAAAGCACACTTCAGTTTATAGAGAGGCTGACTGCATTAGGATAGTCAAGCTATATGCCACAAGACATACAGGTCAAAGAAAGAGAGTGTCAGATAAAAGGAGCTAGGCCTCATCTCTCTTTTGTCTCACAGATTACAAGCTATTCCAGAGTCTAAAAGAGCATGTGTAAATCCTGATTATTCAGGACTGCCAGGAGTATCAGTTCTTGCACAAAGGAACACCTGTCACAAAATAAACCTGAACATATCCAATGTGCATGTTTCTTTAGAGGACTTCCTGGGAAATGTCTTCCCTTTCCAGCTAGTACCTTCCCCATTCTCCCTTCCAGTGTGATGGCAAGCTTAGAATCATGCTCAAATCATAATTTAATTAAATTGTTGACTCAAATAATTGACTTCAGAAAACTGTTCTCCAGCCTGCATATGGGTTAAAACTCCTTCCTTTGCTGGCAAAGAGGATCCTCTCAATGGTGATTCTGACGTGCACTGTATTAATTCTCCTGTGTACTTGGAAGAACACACAAAGGTGCAGGCTTGTGCAAAAGGTGGCTGCTCAGAAACATTAATTAATATCTCTACAACAATAAGGCATTAATTTGTTTTACAGTCCCTCGTGGATATTACCTTTGTCCTCCTAGCTAATTCCAGACCGCATCCACTCAAGCTGAAAACTGTGCTCCTCATGTCCAGGGCCATTCAGCAGAACAAGTCCTACCTATATCAGTCAGGGATAATAAATCCTTTTCTAAGAGCAAGGCTGCCATACTCCCTGGGGACTGTGCAGTCTGTACGGCCCCTGGTGACTGCATGTACCATCCTTATTTAGAAGGATGTGACAAATGACTTTTTTGAGCCTGAACAGCTTTCTAGCTTTCCTATCCAAAATAGCACTTTTGGAATACATGGCAGGTACAAAATTACTATTTCCCAAGCTTGGATTTCCTTACCTAGGGGACAGACATTGCCTCCAATGCTAATAGCAAGCAAGAAAATGTAATTTCCTAAAATAATGCTTAAATACTGTTTTGTTGAGAATAGAAGAAAAGTGCAATATTCTAAGTTAGATGAAAATAATCAACCTGTCTCCATATTTACTTTAGAGAAAAAGCTTGTGACTCATACGGCTCTGTTTCATGTGCCTGGATATACAAATCTAAAAGATCTTGACATAAGAAGTTTAATTCCAACAAAACATCATTCACCAAATGGAAGCTGCTAAAGTCAAAGGGAACATCAACTACTTAAATACACTATGCCATTTCCCTTCCTAAATTTTGGCTTGCATACGGTTTTGACATATTTCCAGCAAAACACAACAAAATTAATTCTCTACTTGCGCCCTGCACAAGCCTCCTGATTTACTTAGAGGAAACAAAAGTTTTCACAAAGTGTTTGATAATGGACCACCTTCATCAATCACTGCGGCACTCCCCTCCCCTGACTTCCTGCAAAGTCTCTGAATGATCTTGCTTCCCCTCCATCCAAAAGGCAACGTGAGTTGTTTAACCTCCCTGACCATAAAACACAGCTCTTCTCTTACTGTCATCAACTAATCACAACTCCATCCGGACAGGCCCCGAATATCCATTAGCAGCTAGAATTCTACATTCAAACCCTACTTCCTAGAAGAAAAATGACAGATTTTGAAACTATTACTGGTCTGGGATAATTCTTCTTCAACAGATGCAGGTGTCTGTGTGAGTAATTTTTAACAGTTGTAGTTAATGTAGTTGCAGTTTACGCTGCAAAACCCAAAGTGCTCATGTAGAGCCATCCCACTTGCTGCTCTGAGAAGTTTCCAAAATACACCTACCTCTCAATTGAAACCAACATTTTTTTTCACTTCCATGCCCCCCACCCCCCTCTCTGCCTCCTCCATGCCACCCTCAAGCCCTCACCTCCCCCTCCATGTCCCAAAATCGCTCTCTTGCCCCTTCTGTGCCCCTCCTCTGTCCCCTCCATGCCCCCAACCCCCTCTCTGCCTCCTCCATGCCACCCTCAAGCCCTCACCTCCCCCTCCATGTCCCAAAATCGCTCTCTTGCCCCTTCTGTGCCCCTCCTCTGTCCCCTCAATGCCCCTTGCCTTCCACTCTGTGCCCCCAACCCCCTCCCATCCCACACCACAGGCTGTTGGCACTTTGCCTTGCCCAGAAGGCTTTGGGGGTGCTGCCCTGGTGTGTGTGGGGGCTTGGCAGGGGTGACTGAGGCTCTGCCCCTGCACAGACATGCCTTCCAGCCAGCCCATCGACATCCCCGATGCCAAGAAGAGGAACAAGAAGAAGTGCTGCAAAGCCACCGACAGCTTCTCTGGCAGGTTTGAAGGTGAGCAGGGTTGCCCAAGGGGCACCAGAGGGGTCCTCCTCTCCCCTGCCCAGCCTGGGGCTCTCCAGGCTCGGGACATCCTCCCACACCTTCCCCAGGAGAAAGAAGAGAGCTGTGGTTGTGCCATGCTGCGGCTGGGGCGATGGTTTAGGTGAGCTCTTCCCCCTGGCAGGTGTGTACCAGCGGCAGGAGGAGGTGTTGGGAGTATAAGGTGTATTTATAATAATATGTCTCTGGCACAACAATTGAAAATATTATACCTGTTAGTTACCAATACAACGGAAATATTGCTTTTGACAATGAACATGAGTTTGCTTTTTGACAGATGAAATATTGGGGAAAGGCAGTTGTTCCTCCTATGTAAAACGCCAGAATAAACTTAGTGTGATGAATTATAGCTCAGTATCTACTTACAGAAGAAGATTTAGCCAGATTTTTCAGAACAAAGTGGTGTTTACAACTAGGGTGGCTAGGCAAGTACTATGTAGTCTCAAGATTTTTGCTTACTTCAGATGTTTCTGAACTAATATACACAATACATGATTCTATGATATGTGTGTGTGCCTGTATATGTGCATAATATATAACATATATAATCTTTATTGCCACCATAAGGGACTCATTTTGCTCTCTCCTGGCATATAACATACAAGGTAGACAGCGGGACAAGATTTGCTCAATTCAGACTTTTTTCAACATCTGCCTAATGAATTCAGAACTTCCCTGCTCTCAAGAGTTTTAAAGAAGAAACAATGAGATTTACCATAGGATTCAATCTCAAAATATCCTGTGCTTTCCACACATTTCAAACCCAGGTTTTGATGGTGTCACTATTTTCAAACCTGTTCGGCATCGCTATCCTAACAGTTCATGCTGCTTTATAATGGAGAAGCATTTGGGAACAAACATATTTCAATACCTTACATAAATTACCATGAAACAATGGCATACATTATAGTGACATTGATGTATTAGATGTCTTTTAACTTCCAAAAGATAAAAAAATCCACCCCAAGCCACCCACTCTCCCTCCGAGGTACAGAATATATAATAAAGTGCATGTAATGACTACATTTCAGGAATTTTACCAATATTAAGATTTATGGCTGTCACTTTACCCCAAAATTCTCCAACATCAAAGTGTGGTGTTAAAGCATGAGTGATAGCCAAGACAACAGCTGTATGGATAAATGATGGTTTCTGTAACAGCTGCCCTCTGGATAAGCGTAAGTTGATCAGTAAAGCCTACCTTCAGGCAGTGAGTCTCTTCAACAGTAACTGCTAACTATGCAGAAGGAAGAATATTGTAGACATGACATGAGGAAAAAAAAAAACCCTGAGCTTGCCTTCATTGACATTGTGAGGGTTAAATACTGGGAAAAGCTGCTGTCAGAAGCTCCTGCTCATTGGAATTCCACACATCAAAACCAGGAGCTTTCTGGAACTATGGAAACTTACTTCTAAACTCATAGACAAGCACACAATACCACAGATGAAAGACTGCTGACTGCTGTGCAGTTAAAACTACTAATTTACTTAGCATATTCTCTCTTTCTGAGATCTCCTTGCAGCTGTTCATTGCTAATGATCCAAGGCAACATTCACAAGCCTGAGACAAGCATAGCAAATTTGAACTAAGGAAACACTTTTAGGAAGAGGTGAAAAAGATCTGAACTCAAGAGAAAATTATGAACACCTCCTGGTTCTAAAGCATTTAAAATGTATGCACTTATTTTGTAGTTTCTACAGAAGTTAAAATGTTTGTGCATAAAACTTGAACATGGAAGGGTTAAAGGGCAAAGAAATCATGCTCTTCTTTAATAAATTATGGCAAGTGTCAGCCTTCAGTGAACTTACATCTATTATTTTGTCCTTGTTGCATTTGCATTGCACTGTTCAGAGTTCAAATTTACTTCAGGAAATAATGTTAAACACAGGTAAGTGAAATTACTAAGCATCTGGATAATTACTGAACAAAAAGCCCAAACTGAAGGACTATGACAGAGAGGGGAATGGGGACACTAGGAAGTCATATGGAAACACTCTTTTTTTGCAGCTCATAGTCAAAGGCTCCGAGATCTCTGTGCAGACAGCTCTGTAAAACCACACCAACACCCACCTGGGACCAGGGAACTCATTTTTGAAAGGGAATTGGAAGTGGTTGGGTCAATGGAGCAGGACTTAGTGAACTAGAGTTGGCATCTGTAGATTTCACTGGTCTCCAGTGGTTGAAGGGTGTTGTTTTCTGGCACTTCCTTGATCTCTGCACGTTCTGTTTAGAGTGCTAAAGTTTATGAGAGTTTTGTTTCCTTTTGCTTTGGTGAGCTACAGTTCAGAGACTCAAGAGGCAAAATAACCGAGATTCTAAGGCTTAAATTCTCTTTGAGTTTTGCTCATTTCATGCTGTACAATTTACCTTCTTTCCTCAAATAAAAATGCCAAGTCCTCTTGCTTCCAACTAATCCTGTCTGCCTGTTAACAAGAACGAAACGTGAAATGAAACATAGTGAGTTGAATATTAGACTGATAATCTGAACTGCTTCAGGTAGAGATTGATACTGATCATTTTATCTCAGTATAATTCCCAGAAACCTTCTGAAGAAACAGCTGCTCTTGCTAACGATGCCTCACAAGACATGGATATGCTATCATACACGTATACATGCTCCACAGTCTTCATGCATGTCTTATGGTGAAGACTTACTGACATAAAGGAACTGATGCAATCAGCCATGAACTTCTTTGTACAGTATTTCTTCCCACTCTTCTCATAAGTCTCCCACTGTTATTTCAACCTGTCAAGTTGTCAGGGAACTAGCATCAGTTGCAGTTCTTAGGTTACAACTAGACATGGTATGCACCCAGGTGCTCTCAAGTTTCCTCTGGTGTAAGTTAGTACCAGCTCTTTCTTCTGGCGAGTGTTACTGAGAGATATAACCCACAGCTTCCCTAGTTCTTCACACCTCACATAAAAAAATCAGCAACCTGATCAAAGCTCCTTTCTTCTGGGCACCCTAAATTACAGGTCCTTTGTCTCAGGCAACTACAGATGGATGGCATATGTAACACAGGGCTTTGAAAAGAGGTCCTATGAACCTTTACTTTGGATGTACCGAAAGAATCTAGAAAAAAAAACAACAAACCAAAAACAAACACAAACAGAAAAAAAACTCCACCGAAAACCCAAAAATAAACCCAAACCAAACGTCCCTCTCTCCCAAAGTCTCATTTTCTTCACCTCTGACTGCCTTTTGGAATTCAGCAGAATGCTCTGTGATGTCCTTTGGCACAAGATTTTCCTGCTACGTAATGCTGTCTCCTCTGTCCTTCAGCCAAAGAGCTTCATCTCTCCAAATGATTCTGAACTATTTTGACTCTACCACTAATTTTGGTTTCTTTGCTCTTCTGTCTAAATTCCCTTTCTTCTCAAGACTCTCAGCTTTGCACGGGAAGAGGACACAGGAATCTCAGGTTTTAAGCTGAGCTCCCACTTTTCTTTTGTTCCATGTAAATGATTAGCAGCAGTAGAGAAGACATCTGATAACAGTAAATAAATCGGAGGCTGACAGCTTGGCCCTGCTCTCTGAATGAGCACCTAACACAGAACTCAGTTAAAAAGCAATCATTCAGCCCAGATTAATTATACACAAGGCAAGGAGCAAAGAGGAGAATGATCTACTGAGGGCTCCTGAGGGAAGCTTAGCAGTTCCAAAAAGCAGCACTGTTAAATTTTCCCCTGTCCTAGCTCTTTCTTTCTGGACAGGCCATGGTTGCCAATGTAGCAATGTGACTAAATGCTGTCTGATCAGCACCACTGTAAATGCCCAAGGGAGAAAGAGAGCATACAGGTTTCTAATGCTTGGCTCCATGTTCACTTGCCCAGAAGTGAACAGGCCTGCTCTCTCTGTGTAAAAATCCCATAAAAACACAAAATTCCAAACTTTAAAATGCCATTCTTAAAAAAAAAAAAATAAAACCAAAACCAAAAAACAAACAATTAATGTTTATGCAAAACAAATGTGTCCTCTGAGAGGCTAGTGGGAAAAAGCAGGAGAATTGGTTCAGTTTCATGATACCTTGCTATTGCTCCTGTACCTAAAAAGTGCTATTATTCAAATTTATCCAAGAGCTAGCACTCCAGGTTGGCTCCCCACCCAGCAGATGTTGTAAAATACACCTAAGACTTATTTTCATGCTATGTTTTTCAGAACACCTTTTAGAAATAATTCCCATAAATCTCACAAATCTTAGAGACATCATGTCATTATACAGTGACTCATCTCCCTACTGGAAATATGATTCATTCACAATATTGAGCAAACCTCTGCTCTCTTACAAAACACCAAAAAAAGGAAGACAAAGAGGTGCACTACGAGCTACCACCAACACCGTAACATACAGCTTGTTTTCTCCATCCCTGTCATGTAGGCTATGAAGTCATTGCAGAGGTCGTAGTTTTGCATTCACCTCTTGCACAGCCTCATGTATATTACAGCCACACATCTAACAACATCCAATTATTGGTAATAATTAACAGCAGACAGTTAACTGCAGACACACAATCTTTCTCCGTCATTTCTCCACCCAGTACAAGCAGTTGCAAAAGCTGCCAAGAAGAGGTACTTCTGTGGTTCATAAATTTTGGAAGTTTTGATATATTTTCCTGTGCTCACAGCTCTTCTGCTTAGCAGCTCACATGCACCTTCCCTCCCTGCCTCTACCGTTCCATTCAATTTCACTGTTTATTCATTTCTCCCTTTTCAGTGGCACATTTCCTTTCAACTCTCTTCTATTTTCATAATCAACTTCTCTCTTTCTCTTTTTATCCCCATGTTCTAACGGGAACTAGTCTGATATTTGCTGACATCAACGTTCATTCACCACAAATTTCTACTGATAACATTCACCGCAGGAGATGATAAACCTGTCCCCATCTGGTTTTATATTACCAAATAAAGCTGTCTTCAGGTATTTTCAAAATAGACAATATAAGCAATAATCAAATTTGTTTGAATGAAATCTCTCTGTATATGGCTGCACCATAGATTTGCTTAAATTATACATGCAAAGGAGTGCATAAATTTTCATTATTTTTACTGATTCAAAACCTCACTTTTTAAAACACCACAAGCATTTCTGAGGTTAAATGCTACACTGAAAGTAAACCAGGCTTAAAATAAAGAGCTGGCATTTTAAAGGCCTGCCAATAGAATTAGATCTACCCACTCTGTACAAACATTAATCAGGGAAGCTCCATTCAGATCTAATGTAAGATGTATGCACCTGCAAGTCATGTGAGGATCTGCATGACTCTCTTCAATTTGCAACTAGAAGGCCTGGAGATCGAAAGAGGTAAAACCCAACAGAAAGGTTTACTAGGACATAGATCAGGATCCTACACTTTCAAACTTCTCTTTTATTGGCTGCAGATCTGTCTGATCGCTGTTGAGTTTGAGCACTCACTTACTATGTATCTTTTGCACTCTAAAGACAAAAAATAAAATTGAATTCTTTACTCAAGCTGCTTTTCAACCTAACACATCCTAAGTAGCAGGTTTCTGGGCTAGGACAGTTATGCCTCCCTGTGAACCCCCAACACTTATCATTGCTAAAAAATGACAGGACAGCAACAAACTAAATGATGCTCTCGATCGACTCTTCCCATTCTTAGTGCTATCATTCTTCTTCCAGTAGTCCTAGGTAATGTTTTCTACAATTCCCCACTGATGCTCTGTGAAATGTTATCCTGATGTAAGCTGTTTGTACGAGAAGCCTTTGCTCCTCTGTGCAAGCCATTGGCACAGTAGGTCACTGGGCACTGGGAGGAAAGCAGCGCTCGCTGTAGAGCTTTTCCTTTCCTACCTTGCTGAAGGACGTCGCAGAGTGGATGCATTTCAGACATCTTTGCCCTTTAGCACAGTAGAGACAAAATTCAAGAACAAGTTTCTTTTGGAGTTTGTTCATTTGAGACTTTGACTTTTTTTCATGCCAAACAGTGAGAAAACTTGCAGCAAAGATCAAAACCTCATCTCTTCTTTTCAGTATAGTTCCTATGCTGTCCCTTAGCCAGACTAAGTCACGTTTTCCATATGAGGCAAAATGCAAGGCTGCAGTCTAGACTTATAACAGTGACATTCCTGATGTGTATAAGACCAAAAGAAATTAACTACAAAAACTGGAAAATAAATCTTAGCATTTGCTCAGTCGTGTGACATACGAAGGATACACCATACAACCTTCCATACCCTATAATTATTATTCAGACAAGCCTACCATGAAAGCGAGTTTAGTAAAACTCACTTTTAGAAAAGAAGAGCAAAACTTTAGTCATTAACAATTTAGCAGACAAAGTTTACAGAAGAAAAGTCTAAATGCAGCCAGCAGTGTATAATGTGAAAACTGATAAAGAGATGGTAGCAATGCACCATCAAATCCTTTGCCAAAGTAAATGAAAAAGTCACCCGGGCAGATAACATCTGGATATGTGCAATCTCAATTTAGTCAAAATCCCAATGTAAACAAGTCCACTGATAGCAGAAGGGTAGTTAAACATTCCACTAGCTTTGGATAATTGAAACCATCTTCCTTTTCTAAAAAAAATAACAAACCTTTCAATTATCAAACTCTGAAGAAGAAACTGACAGCTCTTGGAAGGATTCTATTAAAAATTCAGTTTTTCACTTTGCAGACGAACATCTCTGCAAACAATTTTTTGTTTATGCAGGTCAGAAACTGTCACAGCTCTCAAATGGCTTACCACTTGTAAATACATACTATGTGGATTACATAGAACACAATATATTTTGATCTGATTTATTAGACTGAGATAGATAGATGTTCTGATAACTCTACACTGGAATTATTATTGCCAGTGGTATAGATATTAAAAGGAAAGTTGGAGGACTATATTTCTGTGGCAGTGAAACATGGCATTTCTTTAATATACACACACCCCATGCTGTGAGAACCCTAAAAATTTGTATCAGTCACTCTGGGAATGGCAACACTGCAGCAAGGGAATTCAGTCTCAAACAGATTTCATTTAAATGCTATGCAGGATCAGTGGAAATGTATCACATTACACCAACCTAATTACATATTGCAATAGTCATTCAGTCAACCCCTATGTCAACTTACTGCATTAGTGTATTATCACTGATAATGAAGTTTTGACAGTAATCTGAAACATCTGCAACAAGTACCATCAAAGCCATTGAACAGAGAATAGCATTAAGGAAATAACTTCCCCCAAGCTAACAACTTAACATATTTCTGGGATAAATCTCATATTAGAAATAACTGTAACCATATATGAATCAAATGTCGTGTCTGTTGCTTCAATGTATATGAAATGGAATAATCCATACATTCTAGCAATATCCAAGCAATTTTTATGCAACAAAGCTGAAGCCTACACAAACCTCAGGTCAATGCTAAATGCTGAAGAGCTACAACAAGGTTAGGAAGTACCAGGGAGTTACAAGAAGGGAGAAAAAAATCCACTGAGTTGCATCGCAAAAAATAAAAATTTAAATTAAAGTATCACTCCTATGTGCCCCAGAAAACCCTAATGGAAACTAATAAAAAAAAAAAAATCTAAAAATTCTAAAATTCTGTGTTCCTTTAGCTAACAAAGCTAAAAAAGATAATTTAAAAAAAACAGGTCAAGTCTCTCATCTCCATGTAACAGTGACGGAAGCAAGTATTAAACTGGTTGATTTGAAAAGAAAGGGATTAGCAGAACACTTATTTGCACAGAGTTATCCAGAAAAAATCACATCAAATGAAATTCAATAAAGCCATCTTACACTGAGTAGAATACACAAGCAAACCTAATTAACAGCAGAGAAAATTTGAAAATAAGTTATGAACTTGCCAAAATAACTCAAAGAGGAAATTGTGTACTTAAAAAGTTAAAACATGAACAATTGAAAAGCTTCCTCACCAAAAAACTACCTAGCTTAGATGAAAATAAAAACATTACATGGCATACGCAATGTTCATTGATAACTTCATTTTAAGACATATTAGATCCTGACTGAGGGATCAACTGACTGACTTAGCTCTCATGTACTGTAGAAGGTAAAACAAACAGCTTTCAGATTAGTGCTGGAGATGAGCTTCGAAATATGGAGCCCCTGAACTGATTTGCACAGTAGAAATCACATTCCAGTACCATTTAATAATGAAGGAATCTGGAAGAGATTATCTGACTTTTCTTGAGCACACCATGCCCAAATATCTGTGGAAAACAGTTTCATAAGTGCAAAGATAGAGGGATTTAATTTTCAAGTCAGTCACTGAGTAAGTTAGACATTTTGAAGATGTTACTCTACTGCCTTGCAGCCTGGACCCATTTTGTGTGAGCATATCCATTGGATATGGGCATGTTGAGAGTGCTGCCTTAGACACGAATGACAGATTTCCACCAGTCTTTGCGCATATATCCTGGGTTTTCTTTATACTTTAATGCTGGGATGCTTAAATATTACCAATCTAATCACAAACAGATACATGGGAAGGGCTCTCAAAGCCTATGTTTCAATCATTCATATTGCTGCTGCACTTTGGCAAGGTATGACTCATCAGCTGCCACATATGATGGCTACACATGGGGAATGGTCTGTTAATTTTAAATTACTTCTACTGAAGAAAATAAAACTCATTCTAATGTTCCTATTTCTGCTGGAATGTAAGGTTCCAAACAGAAAAACTGAAAGCAGTCGCTCAGAATCATCTAATTAGCAAAGCTATAGAAAGAGAGCATCTTTAGAATTCTTTTTTTTTTTCTTTTCAGATAGTACAATTCAGATCTTTATGTTTGTGTATTCATTCTAAGTTTCACATTAAAAAAAACAGGCATATTGAGGTGGTTGACCTGCTGCATCATGTCATTACTTGGCCAGCCAAGACTTTCATTGAAGTGACACTGCAGTGTGACTCTCTAAGGGCTCCAGCTTTGGGAAATGCTCAGTGTCCTCTTTTGAATGTACATTATGAAACAAATTCTTCAGAACTTCACCCAACCGACAGGCTTCTGGCTTAGATATTCGAGGCTCCAGAAGTAGAACTTCAGCTCTTACCAGTGGACACTCCTCCCTGCCTCCCTCCCCAGATTCTTCCAGGAAAAACAAAACCAGAACAAAACACATTGAGCTACAACAGTCTGGAGGATATTCCTGTACCACAGAACTCACTAACATCTCTGTGATGTTTTTCAATAGTTTCACTGTTCCATTTCAGAAATAACATTTCTGGAAGGTATTTAGACTATGGTTAAACTTGGATCTCTTGAGCTATGCATTGAAGGTAATCACCAGTACATCTGTTTCTGTTGTATTTAAATCCATAGCCTAATTCAATTGCAAATAATTAGCCATTTATCACCGTGGAGTTCACATTATAAAATTAGAGAGGGCCAACATGATCCTAGCCATTTGACAAAAGATTCAGGCCTTAAAAGTAGGAAAGAGGAGAACATCAAAATAAATCTGAGCAGTTGATCCCTCAGTAAATCAAAGGCAATCAGTTCTGCTTGCCCATCACACTCCTCCACAACCCAAACCTCTTTGTTTTTCTCCCAGACTTATTGAATATATTGCCATACGTATCAGTTAAGTCCATCTTTCATTTTTATAGCCCCAAGAGGAGAATTATTTAGTCAAAATAACAGGAGTACACAGCTCTTGCAATACTGTTGTGACCTCGGTTTCTAATACCTACTTCGGAACATTACTATAACTCAAGAACTTTTTTCACTTGCAAGGACATCTTAATTATCCCACCCCTGACATGAATGTTTTTGGAAGATAAAGTCTGTAATTAACTTGTTGCCAAACAATATGTTTACTGTCCCTGAAGGTCAGTCTGCGTACAAAGACATAAGGACACTTAACTTTGGGAGATGTGTATTGTAACTGCTGTCAAACATTAACCAAGTGGATATCCATTATCTGTAGCAGCAACAATGCAGAGTAGGAAGAGATTCCAAGTACCATAAAATGGCTATGTTAAAATAAACCTTTCCTCGGGCTTGTAACAAATAAGTACAACTGGAGAGATAGAGCTTGACCCACTGTAACCAGATTTGTTAGAAATTCCACTTCATCTCAGTAGTCAGTAGTGGGAGAATTTGCTCAAGACAAGATTGCTTCTCCACTATAGAAACCTGTCTTCGCTGATTGCCCTTGTCAGGAGAAATTAGATTTTGAAAGTGTTTTTTAAGATCTTACCAAAACAACTGTAAGGGCTCCTTGCCTTCTTTAGTCCTGAATTTATACTGCAAACATGCACACATCAAACTAAGAAATTTGTGATGTGCAAAGGGCAGTAGGAGGGTGGGGGAAGTACAAGCACTGTAACCAGAGGTTTCATCAACCCTGCAGAGCCGTGAAGGGCAGCTTTGGATTCCTGGTACAACTCCTACACCTAATGAGCTCCCTCTTTCAGGGAAATGAAAGGTAACCATGTTTGATTAAAGATCTCTCATAATACATCAGGTAGTTGTACACATGAGCTAGGTGAGGTACAAAAAAAAAAAAAAAAAGAAAAAAAAAAGGACAAATAATGGAAGAAAAAAAAAGGAAAACTCATAATAAAGAAACATAGGTAAAGTACATCTATACTGTTGTGCCCAGTGTTACTCAGTCTCTGGTTCATATCCTTCTTATTATTCCCTATGGGAATATTACAGAATAGAATTGGAATAGAAATATATTTCAACAGGACACCTAACAGACACTTGGCCCTTACTTTGCCTTACACTCTGCTTTCAGTCAGGAACAGATAGAAGGAATGGAGGGCAAGGAAAGTAGCTAAGAAAACCAAGGAAGAATAAAATATTCTTTGTCCGACAAGGCACACTTTTCTCTTGCTAAGCTCACAGTTCTCACTCTTTCATATAGAGGAACATGTAACAACTTAGAAAGTGTGTTTCCCTCGCAGGCTTGGACAATATGGAAATTCTTTGAAGAAACAGCATATGGAAGAATCTAAACATGGCAAACAGGCAAGAGTGGGGGGCAAAAAAAAAAAAAAACCCAGGAAAAAAGAAATTCAAATGTGTAAAAAAGGAAAAATTGGAATGATAAATATTCAAGTAAGGGTGGGAAAGATCCAACTATAGTTGGGAAAAGAATTTAGAAAAGGAAGGAAATTACAAATCAGGAATGACAAAATCACTGAATATAAGAACTGGAAGAGGAAGGGGAGTCTGGAGACATTCACATACATGTGTGATGTGGGCATCAGCACCGCGGAGAACTAGTAAGCAAAACAGTTCCTTTGGCATAGTGAAGTTCATTTAAGAAGATAGTTTGTACCTTTCATGCACAAGTAGTTGGTTCTCATCTCTCTTATTTGAAAAAACTCACGTATGTCAGCACTTTAGGTACTGGAATAGCTTGCTCATGTTGAAACATGGACTATTTGCTGGGGTTTTTTTTCCATTGAGAATAGATCGGTTTTCAAATTCCCCTACTTGGTTTTACCAAAAGCATTTTCATCAGCTGGAAACACTTTTCAATCCATCCTGCCAACTTTTGACCTATGTAATTTCTTTTGGAAGGTGAAACCAGTCAGGATCAGGCATGGATAAGCAATTCTCCACCGAGAGCATGTCAAACAGACACACAGCCTTCTCCCAAGCCAGAAATGCAGCAAATGTGTATCTGTTGAGAACCCACAGTCAATCAGAGCTGCTCATATGGAAGTACATAACAAGAAGCCATGTCGCAGCAGTTTCTCTTGTGGATGAGTGTGGGTATCACATGTGCTATTCATTTTCTAAAATAATATTAAATGTTGTTTATATGCTGCCTATAGACCATCTAATTTAAAGAATGCAGCATGTTAAAGCAATTGAAAAAGGCATTTGTTTCTGCAGCACAAAATGAAGTCTGATTACTAGACAAAATAATTGACTCACAGTTACACTATACACATTTGCTTGAATATTATGACATAATAAACCGTTACATGATAAGACTTAGCTCATCTCAGCCTAGAAACATTCAGTCTTATCCCTTCCCTACTTGTCAATGATCGCCCTGAAGTGCCAGCCAGATGCAAGCTGATTTTTTACTCAGCCCTCCCCTTTGTATGTGAAATGGAAGACAAAGATCTGTCACTAGTCTGGCTGGTAGCTTGTGGCACCTTATACCATAGCAGTATCATCTGCAGGTGGAAGTGCAATACTGCAGATGGAAGCATACCTAAGTCCTTCCCCACATTCTTCCCACCATTCCCCTTCACCATCTCTCTAAACTTTGGGTGTGGGTTTTTTTTATTTTTTCTTCTGTTCTATTTTTTTTAAACAGGTCACCGCAAGCCCAGCTCTGATGTCTCTTTAATTTCCCAGATGATCTGCTGACTTACTTGTGGTTTGCAGAAACGAAAGCTTCCTGCAGGCTGGTTGCACCCAGCAGAGAATACAGATGCCTTGTTGCAGCAGGAGGAAGAAAATCATAGCTGAAGTCATTATCCCCTTCACCACCACCACCATCCCCCCGCCCATCCTCTGTGTAAACTCTCTGAGAGCATTCCTGCCCATACTTCCTTCTAAAGTGTCAAGTAAGCTGAAAAGGTTAAACTTGAAGGTTTGTACATGGCCTTTGGGTTAGATATCCCTTTTCTTTAAAAAAAAACAACCCTATATTCAGCAAAATAGTTGTAAAATCACAGAAACGTAAAGGCTCAAGGATTGAATTCACTACCTTAAGTGAACTACACACAAAGCCTAATACTGCTCCCCCAGAAAAATGCTTCATACATGCTCACCTAACTATTGGAAGCCAAACTTCAAAAGCAAAATCTTCTTCCAGTATCCAACAACATGTTGCAGGTGCAAATCCCTGTGCTTTGAAACACCATACTCCTTCCAATTGCTCTTCATACAAAAATACAGAGATACTAAAACTGGAAGAGGTATTCTCCACTTCAATCTGGCCAAGACTTCTCTTTTTATTTTCTACATTTAGCATCTCTCTGTTTAATCCTCTTTCCCTCTTCCCTATACAATCAAGAAGACAGTAAGAAGCACAGACACAGTGCTGTGAAACCTCCTAACTAAAAAGCCTGCTATGAATCAGACTCACTGGGATCATAGGATACCACTCAATTTCCCTCGCAGCAAGAGCCATGGGTAAAGCTTCAAGTGAAAAAGAGAAGAGTGTTACTAAATATTCTGCTTCCAGCGCCATGTGCCAGCAAATGTCCACTGGATGATGGATTGCCCTGAAGGCTCCCTCTGCATGCAGTCACCCACGGCTAAGCAGTCGTTTGATACCCCAGGCTGAAGCCTGCTGAAGGGACCAACTTTTAGAGTAGTTTCTAAGTCTTTGGAAAAACATCAGCTTCTAGGCTCTTAGTCTTTTACAGTTAATTCAGAAGTACAGGGTCAAAACAGATGAGCCTTGGTTTTGCATTAACACTATGAATGATCAGAACAACTCATTAGTCATGATTCATCTGTTTGTCTAGAAACAAGTAAATGTCAGTACTGTCAGGAAAGGGAAAAGTTTATGATTAAGCTCCAGCTATAATAATTCCTCAAAATACAAGCCTGAAGATAGCATTCACAAGCATTCATAAAGATTCAACACTTGATTTTCCACCTGCCTTATTGAGCTAGTATGGCAGGGAATTCATATAAAAGAAGAGTTATTTAGAAAGGCACACACACCTTCACAGTCAGAATTGTTATACGAATCCATTTTGCAATTAGCTGCATCTTAAGGCATAAAAATAATTCAAGGGAAAATGACACAGGATAGAATAAGCATAGAAAGTAATTGTGTTTAAACACATGCAGGCATTGAGTCAATGATCTTCTACATCTCAGTGGAAAGCTCACGTGTAGTTCTCTGTGTTCTTAACTGACCATTTCAACCAGTGACAGCCTTAACATTTTTGCTGCATGAATGTATGAAGTAACTAAGCTAAGCAATCTATAGCTCAACCCCACTGATGAAACTTACCAATATGTCCTCCCTATCAGCGAAGCTCACTGAAGGAACCCTGAACTGAGAGTCATTTTAGGATGCCTGATTTAGATTATGTTGATCTTTACTTGTTCAAGTCATAGCATGGATAAAGTAATAACCCTGGTAGGGCATGGTGCACAGAGACCACCTTCCTGTCTCATCAGACAAGGCTCTCAAATGAGAAAAGAGCTGTTGTGCTAATGCAATCTAAGTTAATAACAGCAATAAAAAAATATTATACCTTTGGGCACTCTGAACATGGAATTAAGTAATTTATTTAAAGTATCATGTAACAGCTTTAGAAACAATAAGCACTGGCTTTTTTTTTTTCTGATGTATGAGTGAGTTTTGCACAGAGATGCTTAGTGTCTTGCCATGTTGTGACGGCAGAACAAGAGCAGGTACTTATCATCTGAGCCTTAATTAATTTACTCCCAAATGAATACCTCATTTAGAAGGAAATAAATTGTAATTTTATCCTGATAGACCACTTCACACAAATGGGACAAACTGATACCTTATATGATTTGTATCTATTCTCTAATCATTCAGAGACTTATTATAAAGGAGCTTAAAATAATTTTAAAAATATCCAGCTGCTATAGCACATAAATATTGCACCTTCTTCTCCAGATAAGATCCTTCTGAGGGAAATAGCTATGCTGCTTAAACCTTGTTTTTCTTAGATCTCACATGGACACACCTCAAACACTTTTATCATTGTTCCATCAAATTTTAAATGACCTATGTGAAAATATCTATGAGTTCAACAATGTTCCACTGCTTGTGTTCTGCTGTTTGGGTGTTTTAATTACATTATTTCACACAGCAGAATGAAATTTGACATTAGTACTGAATTTCATAACAATATGCATTCCCTTGAGCAGAGATAATACAGAAAGTCTCCACTTTAGCTTCAAACCTTCTCAAACAACCCCAGTTGTTTTCAGAAAGTCAATGGCAGGATTATGTTCTGAGGCACAGGAGAAGTGAGTGAGTTATATTTATATGTTCGCTCCTTTTTGCTTTTTATTCTGATGGAGGTTTTAAAAAAACCTAACATGAGGACTCTAAAAAAGTCAATGAGAACTGAATTCCACATTAATTCAATAGCATTGACTCTGGAACAAAAGCACAATAGCATCATGCTGCATGTACTTGAGATGGACAATCTTTACCATTTTTCTTCATCTCTTCAAAACATTTTACTCAGTAAATGGCCAATGCCAGAATACAAAGATCAGTGTATAGTGCATAAATATGGAGAGAACAGTTTCACAATGATATCCAGTGATTTGGCATATCACACACTTACACAGACTTTACAAATACCAAAGCTTATCACAATGCAGTAAATTCCGCTAAAGCAGTTTCTTGGAATGCTAATTGCTGCTTTTGTAATGGTGAAATCAAGACACCATAGGTACTACTCGCTAAAGGGGACGCAGCAATCTGGTGTAATTGTTAATAGGCTAATGAAAATTCTTTGTAAAGTTTGGACAGTGGAAATTTTGCACTTGCACGACAATTTCTATGGTAACATGGACTTGTGCTTTGGATATTACAGGGATCCACATGGACACAGACTGATATCAAACACTGATGGCAAGAGGAACATGCAGCCACCAGCCAGCTGCAAAGGTTCAGGTGTTTCCCACATGAAAGTCTTCTTGAGGCAGCTGCAAAAATAAAGAAGAGACAGTGTGCAATTTTTTTAAAGAAGCCTGTCAAACTCTTTCCATTGCTTTGGCCTAATCTTTCAATTTCTGTATCAAAATATGCCACTGAGCTCCACGGATGAGCATGTCCCCTATCTGCTGAAGAGTGGCCATAGCAATGGATGCTTAGTTTTGCAAATAAATCTCCATGCATCACCTCAATACTCTGCATTTCCTCGTCCATCTTTTCAGCCTATTTACCAAGGAAAGATTTGGCTATTGCCAACTTCTCTAATTTTCACCCAATGGACTATGAAAAGGATTCCTATATGCTAAAAATCAGCACAGCAAAATGCTAGATCTTTACGTTTCTCCAGAGGCTGTCTCTGGAGGGCAAAACAGTGTAGTGCCCTTAGTTTCACCTAGACCACCTTGTTTCAGGGTACAGAACCACTCAGAACAGAGGAAGATGGACAGAAATGAAGGCAGATAGATTCTACTTTTGGACTTGAAAAAAGCAAGCCTGCAGTCTTACTGCTATAGACAAGTGGCCCACAAATCCTCCCTTCCTCTGCCACAGAACTAGCATGTACATGCTGACCTAGGGGTAATGAAGATGCTTCTTGAACATCAGCCTGCGTCACAGGTTTAATTAGCCTGTGGGGTCCTGAGCTGCCCTTACCTCACCTACGTGAATAAAACTCACGTTATATTCATTTTCTCTGAGAGAAAAAGAGAATCAATATTTATTCCAGGACAGGACCAAAATGCTTTTTACTTCAAGTACTCAGCAGTTGAGAAAAATGAGGAGCAATCGTTTTTGTTCCCACAAGAAACAAAAGCTTCCTTGTCAGTAGACACTGTATCTTGACAATAACCTGTAAGCATCATAGCACACATAGTAATAAGATAGCATTTTACTGCAGTGGATTTCTGTGTTGCAGGCACTCTTTTTTTTTTTTTTTTTTTTGGTCCTAAAAAAGAAATTTAAAATAAGCAAAATACTGTGTTTTCCATTAAATAGCAATAGTGAAATCATTACAACTAACAAACATTTGATTCCCTGCCCATTCCAAACATCAGCTTTATTTAACATACCCTAAATTAAATACTTATGGCACACATAATGACTAAGAAATCAATCACTGATTCAAAATGAAAGGAACAGGAAGCTTGGGTTGTTTGGGTTTTTTTAAATATTTTATTTTACTGCAATTAATTTGGTGGTGCACCAAGCTACTACCAAAAATGTCACACCAAATTACCTTTCTTTTTATTAACCATGGCAGGTCGAATAATTAAAAAAAATGAAGGTGTCTTGGTAATGAGACTTAACACAAGGACACTAATTTACAATGACACAGGTTCCTCCTTTCTGTATTACCTCATATACTTAGCAAGAAATCCTTGAAGGGTCGAAATCTTATGTTATCTAGAAATTATTTTGATCACTCTCCATCTGAACTCCATTTCTAACACAACTTCCAGTTTCCACCTTGTCACATCGGTTTGGCCTTTAGTGGTTTGATTCTGTTTTGAAAGATGTCATAAACCATGCTTGTCCTCACCTGCTGCATTACAAAGACCTCAGCAGTAACTAACCAGCTTTTGTTAGCCACCCATGGATTGCATTATGTATGAACAATTCTGGACTTCCAGTTTATAAAATGTCATGAACTGGTATTCAATCAAGTCAAAATCAGTCAGGTGAACACCAACTCTTCATAGTTTTGGGTATAATTTGAACACTTGTGACACCAGTGTTTCCTCAAAGGTATCAATCACATCTTCGGTTTCTTTTAATCAAACCTCCTATGTACCACTTCAGCATGTTACAGTATGTTTCCTCTCTTTCAGATTTTGTGGTTATTTCTGATCATTATTTTACCTAATTTTTCAGAAAAACAGCATCTGTAAGAGTGGTCAGCAGCAATACTGATGGAAGAACTTGCTCTTTAACAAGGATGAGAGTTGAGTGTAAGGTCTAAGTATAAAGTGGTGCCCAGTCCTGATGTTACTATTTTTAAAAATGGTTATTCATATGGATTGAGAAGGCAGTGAAAACAACATTAAGATGCAATCAGAAGAGCTATTTTGTTTTATTTTACATTTAGAGGGGGTTTGTTAGGGTCAGGAAAACCTCTGAGCTGAAGATAAGTGGAGATTAAGAGAACAGTTTAGAGAAGCATAATCTATGCTTGCTCAGCTCCTGCTCTTCCCTTTGCACTCATTTTTGGTCATCAGGGGACTTGTTGCCATTTTGGTTTTTTTCCCCCTTTTTCCTTTCAGACATTTCTAGCAACACAGCAACAGCCAATCTCATGCATGGAGAGGACAGTGTAAGCTCCTAGTACGTTTCCCAGTCCCCAAACTCATTTAATATAAAATCCTCAAGCTGAGGACATAACAGATATTAAACTGATAAAAATATATGCTACACTTCATCCCTGCCAAAAGGTCAAGAAACAAACACGAATCAGCAGACTCAATGGTTTCTTGGTCTGACACAGTGAGCACAGTGAGACTGAATCATTGTACAATTTTAACACCACGGTAGCAAAAAATTATGTAGCTTAATCACTCAGATTTATTTTGGGAAGCTGCAGACAGACTACGGACCCCAAATAACTCACTCCAGGATTTCAATAAGCTCATGGATTTTTACATGCTGTAATTGTTCCAGGACAGGAAACTGGGAAGGTTAATGATGCCATGTCCAGTCTACTCAAATATTCCAGTCTTGGTCTGATAATTTCTTCTGTGGTAAACTAAATAAAAATAATTGGAAAAAAAAAAAACAAACAAAAAACTAAACACACCCAAAAAAACCAAAACCACCCAGCAACATTCCCTGTAATCTCCTACTGCCCCTCTGCCCCAAACACTTTAGCAGTCTACTGGTTTCTGAATCATGACAGAGTTATTTTAGAACCTTCTCCCCACGGATTAGAAATCAACACATCTTCCCTACAGAAGGGATCTCCCAACATTGTAAGAAGTTGAGGGATAAATAACACACTAAGGACAGAAGTACACGCTGCAGTGCATTTTCCTAATGCTTGCTGGACTCATTAGAGCATCTTACACGCTAATTCAAAGGCTACATTGCAGTCTTGCCAAAGCATGACTTTTAATTACTCTGTATCAGACCCCACAACAAATGAACACAGAAAATGTCCACACGCAAAGAACACCATGACAGTACTGCTAAAGCTGCAAAAAATCATCCCGGCACATGGAAACTAAAAATACCTTTTGCAGTTAGTGAGTAATAACAAAGGGTGTTTGAATAACTTGGCACAAGACAATGATTTCTTAAAAATAATCTTCATTTTCAAGAACACTCTGTAAACAAGCTTGGAAACCTTTGTATTTCCCATTACATTTTCAATCCTCATTGTAATCACTTAACTATACATAATAATAGAAGAGAGGGTCAAAAGTAAAAGGAAATGTATTGTCCCAGCAGAAATACCCAGCTAATCTACTGATGCTGGTGTTCCAAGATGCACAAGAGAGCCAGGCAGCTATAAGGTAATTGTTTTACTCTCAACACAGACTATTTGGTGAATTGGTATCAGCAAACCTACAGGATTTTAATGAGTTAAAGTATTTTAATAGCACAGCTTTGTTCTTTAATCCACTTCCTAAGACTCTGAACAACAGTTAAGCATGTGCTTAGTTTGCTATCAATGTCAACAGAACTTTTAGAGAATGCTGGAAGTTAAACGTGTGCTTAACAAGATTTACTGAATCAGAACGAGTAAACGCCAATGTAAGCAGAATCAAAGGCTTTAGACAAGTCTAACCTGAGTTTCCCTAAGGAAACAGGCCTCCAAAATGCAACTGAAAGTTGTATTCTTATTGTGACATGCCTGCTGTACATCTGTATTTCCAAAATACTTATATAGCTAACACATACCAGATTTGATGTGTCTTTAGGGTAGGAAGAGGAAAAACCCCTTGGATTCAATCTAAAATACTAACTGGAATCTTTTGTGGAGTTTTGTTTGCTCTCAGTAGTTCAGCAATACCCTTTAACATCAGAAAACTGTTGATTTGTCTCATGCTTCCTCCAAAAAGAAAAGGCAGTGTATTTAAAATGTTTTGACTGGGGGCAAGAGGGAATGGAGGGATATAGTTAACATATCTCTCAATTTCTCTGCAGAAGAAGGAAGGCAATCCAATATTATATCTCACTTCTTCAGTCATTCAACCACACTGTGTAATCCTCTCAAACCTGCATATGAACACCTGCATTACACCAGATGATACTTTCCCAGATTAAACTAAATTACCTGAATGCCTTCCTTACTACCAAGACCATCATTTCTTCCAAGTGCAGAGTTCAGCTTAAACAATAAAAACACAATGCCACATATAAAATATTCAACTGTTCTTTACTGTTCTGTGTGACATTTAAACATCTTAAGAGAACATTTCATTGGATTGCATCTAATAAATATTTTCTTTGACAGTAAAATATTAAAAAAGAGCTTGACTCCAATAGAAAAATTCTTCAGATTCCACACTAACTATAAATATTCAAATGTGACTTGGCAATAATTTAATTCTTTCTCCTCTGGCTGGTTCTGATATCAAATGTCAGAGATGCTTTTTTTTTTTCTGCGCAGAAGAACTAACAGCGTATTGGAAAAAGGCTCAGCAATTTCTCTCAATGATATACTGTCACCAATCCTTTCTCTAATACACTGTCAAAAATCACCAAATCAGTTGGAGACAAAATATGGCAGATGTATCTTTTGAATAAAACAACTGTTACTTCAAAATGTTGGTCATTAGTATGGAAGGAGTTAATCTTCCCCACTCTTTTTAAGAGTAAAAAAAAAAAAGGCTGGGAACAGCTGTCACTCAGGTGATAAATACAAGCTGCCAGCCTTTTAAACAGCAGGTACAGCATTTGAGCTCTGAATTAATTAGCATTCAGAAAGCCTAAACACTGCTTGATAACTCTGCAAGATAATTTTTGTCCCTTTCTGTAAATTAATACTGCCATTAGGACAAGCAAGGACACAAGGCAGATCGTAACTGTACCCATTAAACAAAGTTTCACAAACAAGTTAAAGGTTCTAGGTGAGAATGTATGCATTTCAATAAAGCATCGCTGCAAACAATGGGCAGGAATTCATCTTCACTTTGCTCTTGGCATTCACAGCAACACAGACAATAAGAATTCCTGAGTAAATGCATGCAATATTTCTGCATTTAAGAACAAGCTTCTCAAAAGTTCAAGTTTCTAAATGTTTAAATAGTAGCTTTGTCTCAAAAGCATTCAGGCTGCTCCGACGGAAGAGGCCCTTTTAACACCCGCACATACACTGAACCGACAAGTTAGCAAGACCCCAGAGATGATACTGAGAGCATCTTGAAAAACCCAGGCCTCCAGGGCAGGCTGTTGCAGCATCGCATCAAAGTCTACACACGGTGGTGTGAACATCCCTCCTCCTATACAGAGCATTCCATTTAAATGACAAGCATATTTTAAAAAGAAAAAGGATGATTGATATCAGATTTTAATGATGTTTAATAAGTGGCCATCTGTCAACAGTCAAGGAGTAGAAAAGCAGCACATTATTATTTCCCACAAGATTAGAAATATTGATGCTAATTAAAAGGCACATTATCATTATCTCAAAGCAACGTCTACACTCTAATCAGACTTCAAGTCCAGTGAAGGGGAAGGGAGGGAGACCTATGGATACCAGTATGCCCTAGATGGGTCATTTTGAGTGCTGATAATCTCTAAACTGGTGGCCTCACAGGGTACAGACAGGAACTTGGCAAGTAGCAGGGGGACTGGGTGGGCAAGCAATTAAACTCTGACCTGATGTATGGAAGAGTATTTATTTTAAATTCTTTAGAAGGAATCTTTGGTACGTTTTTCCAAAGAACTGAAGTAAAAGAAAACTATACTAACCATGGCATTTCACTCTTTTTCCTCTCCCAATTTTCTGTACACAGCATTTCAAAACAAAATAAAACCTGGCACCGTGGTGCCCAAACATATGATTAATTGCATCATACTAAACTGCAATGTCCTAGGTATTTTTAGCTGATAAATGGATTGATGTCACATGCACATAAAAGACTTGTCAGGTACAACTGAAACCCCCACATGAAAGAAGAATACCCATTAATAGGTACTGTGAAGCACTTTTGACTATTTGGGCCTTTGAGGAACTTCCCTTCCGGGGTTCAGGCTTGCTCTGGCTCCTCATGCTGTGTGCTATGAAGAAAGAAGGTACATAAAGGCACTTAGTGATTCAGGCTGCTGCTAATGTTTGCCTGGAGCTCTGCCTTCAACATTAATAGTCAGTTTATTACCTTTTAAAATGTGGTATTTATTGACATGTTCATAAGTCATCTCGATCAGAACCACTTTCAAGCAAACAAACCTCTACCAATCCCCAAATCCATCCTTCATGTTTGAACAGAAACAGCCAGCAGCCCCTGACGTGCTTTCGGTCTTAGCATGTAAAAAGCTGTCAAGACTCTTGGAATTTATTGCTTGCAGAGAGGCAAGGTTATAGGCCACTGGCAAATGTTTCACTGCCCTTGGGATACAAGACATGTGCAAGCAAGATATGATTGATCCCACCTCCCACGTCACAGGAGCTATGTATACAACCTCAGGTATAGCAATGTTGACTCTATGAGCCTCGTTCATCAGTTTACCAACTTTACAAGGCCACTTGAGCAGTTTTGTGGTGTGGGATGGAAGAGACAGGTGAGCAGTGCAGAATACTCCAGTGATGAAGTTAAATGAAGCAAAGACAAAATACAAGGTAGAAGGCATACTGGGATCAGATGGAGAAAAGAGGGATGTAAGAATCACATTAAAAGTACGGAAAAGTGTCAAACTCAAAGCATCGCAGGTGTGGCTGTGCAAAAGCAGAGCTATCCTGAAAATGAAGGCCCAGGCACATGAGCACTCATACATAATTAACACCACTCATATTTTCTACTGCTTTTTTAACATCAAATTTTTTCACCTATAACTGCCACTATCGAATTACCATCTCCACACTGAAAAGCCACCTCTAGGATTCCTCTTCAAGTCAAATAACTCATTCATCACCACCAAGTGAAGAATATTTCTATTTTTACTTGACGTTTTAAAACCTTCGCTTCACACAGGTGTGACCTCTGATCCTGATTTTCCTTCCAACACTCCTCTTCCCATATTATCCTCATCCTCAATTATCTCTTCCGTAAGAAATATTAAAAAACATAAGAAAGATGTCCCTGGTTTTGATTACCCTATTCCAATCTAACTCCTTGATCTTCAGCATAAACACTTCAATCATCCTGGCATTTTCATTGACTCAAATTAAATGCAGAGCCAGTAATTATCTTGCAATCCCCTTGCCCTTTCATACACAGGTCTTCTGACTTACACAATGACGAAGTATTACCTCCCAGATCCTTAAACAGTTCAGATACTTTAGATACACTTTGGATATGAATGTGACATGAGGAGACCCTTGAGCAAACCTTGAGAGGCTTACCCAGTGATAATTATTAGCAATTACAGTGTTTTTCTAATGTTGAGCTCCAATGCTCAAACACGAAGCGAGCGACATAACCATACAATTGTTCCACTGATTAACAGGTTCCTCAGGGTGATCAGGAGCACTAGGTACACAATCCTTCCTATTTTGCAGCCTGCTAAACATAAATTCCATGGAGCTGGTGTCAAAAGGGAAATTAACAGTACTGTTTAGGTAAATTCAAGACATGAGGTTTAGACAGATACACAGAAATGAAAAAAATACCATCAGCATCCAGTTTCACTTATGTTATTTACTTCCATACTCACTACATTTGCTTTAAATTGTCACCGAATTCTCTATTCTTTGTGCTTCACAGATCTGCCTTCTGACTGTGCAACTGTTGTACATTGTATAGCTGTCAGAGCAGAAGTGGAATGTATTAAAAGCTGGATAATTGTAAGCTGGGGCATATGGCACTAAGGAGAATGTAGGAGTTAGTGGTAAGAAGGGGGTTTTGTTTTAATTTTTTTTCAAGACTCCGGATATGACTACAGCTTTTTCTGGTGGGCAAATAAAATATTCCTTGTTTCCTTGTTTCTCCACTATTTGAAAAGTTGCTTGCCTTTTTTTTTTTTTTCCTTTTTTTCTTTTTTCCGAGGTGGAGAAAAAAAGAGGAGAGGAAGTTTAACATTAATTTTAATTTACTGGAAAAATAATAACTCTTCTTTCTGGTTCTCTTCTTCTGTCCCAAGAAAATATGTTCTCAAGCAGCATGCATTACATTGAAATTTTTGTAAAAAAAATTTTAAAAGGCAGAGAAATGAGCTGACTGCTGTGTAAACATGTCAGACTTCATAGCTCACATTCATTGAAATGACCAGCACAGTTTACTCTTCTTAAAGGTATTGCTTCAAGCCGATTGCTGACTCAAGACAAGAACACAACTCTGGTCACAGTGAGTTTCTGAGCACTTTCTGTGCAGCTGCAGGGTATAGAGAGTTTTCTGTTTGTTTTGCCTTTTTTTTTCCTTTTTTCATATGAAACCTCAGATTCTGAAGTACAGTTTGGCAGCACCAGGCTGAACTCACTGCCAGTTTCCTACGGTACAGAATCACTAATAACACAAAGCCCTGACTATCTTCTTGCCCAGTAAATAATCAGAATTTTGCACCACGATCTTCCTTTAAAAATATGACTTCTTGTATTTTATCTCTGGGAGGCAGCTAATCCTTTCTGTCAACGGGGTTTCATCTCTAACAAGCCTGCCTGTGACACTAGGTCCCAATACATCTCTTAACAAATCCCCGTGCACAGCATGATTCACAGAGCACGCAGGCTGCAGAAAGGGCTGTGGAAACAGAGCCTTTCCTCTCTAATGGGGTGAGAAAGGCTGTGCTTGCACATGGAAAAGGCTCATCGAATGAGAGGGTGGGAGACAGTGCATGGTCAGGGAAGCCCTGCCTTACCTATAGCATTGCCAGCACACGAGTAGAACAGAATGTCTCCGATATTTGTGTTCTTGAACGCCTCCTCTGTCGGGCTGAATTATTGGTAGTGTGTTTATTGCCGTCATGCTGGAAAGCTGACCCAGGCAATGTTTGCTTCGCACTCAGCAATTTTAAACGGCTTTTTTCTAGGCTTCGGGGCTAGCACTGTCGAGCTGTCTCTCTAGGACTTGTCCTTCCTTTTCTCCTCCCCAGTGCTGCTCCTGCTTCAATTTTACACATGTTCACTTTGCCCAGCATTTCAAAGAAAGTGCAGGAGGCAGCAGAAGCTGGACGAACGGTTTTGTCAGGAGTGAAGTATCAGAGGCTTCCCTTGGTTTTGCAGAAGGAATAAAGTGAATAATTCAGAGAGAGCTATTTGCTCTCCCTGCTTATTAGTTTCTTTTTAAGCCCTATCCACAGCAGCCCTCACTTAAGGTGCAGTTGTGGAGGGGAGGAAGGTGACAGACATCAGCACAGTTTCCCAATTGCTGCAGCACCCTCACCCAGCTCTCATCCAAGTTGCTATTACTTCAGCTGGCTGCCTTCTTCCACTTTCTCAGGGAAATGGCTCCATTTTCATCTCATTGACTAGGAAACAGGAATTGAGTTTAAATTCACTATAGGGACACTTGACACCTTAGAGGGGTCATTTCTTCCTGTTATCTGGGATTTTTAGTAGTTCCCACAGAGCTCTCTGGGGTTCTCTGCAATCTTCTGTCAAGCCAAGAGTTTCATTTCACTCACTGACCAAAAGCGCTACAAAAGCTGTTCTTGATGGGCGCCAAACTCGTAGTAACTAAGAGATTACAACGGGCATGTAATCAAAAATTGCAGGTACTCCATTTTTTACCTAGTCTCCTGTGTGATAAAAAGAGAATGCCTGCCTGTGTATACACACAGACACACTGTCTAGTAGGGAGGGTGGAACCACATAACTGAGGGTACTTTGCAAAGGAGATGTTTATATATTCCGTTCTCAGGTGAGTCAGATGGTGCAGCATAACGACACAGCTCAGTGCAGTCACATGTTCACTCACATAATGTAATCATTTTTAATCCTTTCACAGTTAGCATCTTACAACACCTCTGCAACACAAATTAGAAAAAAATATTTATCTGTAGTAATTTCCCAATAATTGTGTTTCTTACACTATGTCCTATATAGTCAGTTAATGTTATAGTGAGTTGAGACGCCCACAGTATACTCTATAAAATTCCACCTCGGGCTTTCTGCTGAAATGCTGGCATTGCAAAATCTCCAAAGGACATTTACACTTCAGTAAATACTGTTGCAGGCACTTTAGAAGTAATTCATACACACCAATCTCATTTCTTAAATACAGAAATTCAGAGAGATTCATTAATAATGTGCATTAATGGGCACAAATTTCTTGACATGGACTCTATAAGCCTTTGAATACTTGCAAGATAAATACTTCGCTTTTGTGTAATAAGAAATGACAAAATTTTGGGTTTGATGAAACACTTGGACCTAATTTTCATTATCAGTATATCAATGCTTGTACCAAGCACAGATAGGAAGAAGTATGAATTTATTTTATGTTCCCTTTAATATGTTCATAGCAATATAAACTTAGATTTATTGTACTATTATTACTAACTAAACTTGAGATTCATTCATCTGGGGAAAACCAGCAAGGAACATCCAGATTCCTGAATGGATGTTACTTGTTTAGGTAAAAGGAATTAGACCACAGGCACTCTACACACCTTGTAATTAGATGAGATTTTGAGGACTTAAAAGAAAGGAAGAAAAAGGAAGAAAGGGGACACCAGAACAGATCTTCCCATCTGCATTCAGAATGGCTGGTCAATCAGCTGTCCACTGCACAACTCAAAGAACAACAACACAATAAAATTAATCAACATTATTTACTGACAGTTCAAAACCAGCACACCAGTAGCACGCCCACTTGTCCAAGCAGAGAAGCCACCTAATAAATTGGGTTTGCATACTTATATCCAGTAACTTCAGCTAAACTTAAAGACCTGTTAAGCTTTTTTTTTTTTTTTTTTTTTAAACTGAATGTGAAAGTAAAAGACCTACTTAAAGACACCTCACCAGTGAATCAGATCTGCTGGCAGAAAGTAATAGTACACACAGAAAAATTGCACAAGTTCCTTATAACCGTCGAAGAATTTGGCTTTTCAAGGCATCTGGTGATCTAAACAACTCCACTGGGATCTCAAGGCACATACACAAAATAACATTTTGTTTAAATATCAATCAACAAAATCTTTCCATTCAGGTCCAAGTCAGCTACAGTGGCAGCTGTTAAAGCGGTGACACCCCTACCTCACATGGAGGCCGAGGAATGGGTGGACACATCATTTCACTTTGAAAACACCTAAACACCTAAAATCTTGCATTTTCCAAAATACATACCTAGGGACATGCTCTCCAATTCGTTCCTTCATACTCTTCTCATTCACAGTATTAGAGGTTAAGACCCAAATCCATTATCTCCAAATGGCCACTAGTGCAATTTCCATACATGAACTAACTCTCTATGCTCATCATCATTACCATAATACACTCTAGACCCACTTCTACAGAGTATTGACATGATAAAAACTCTTTGAGGAAAAAAAAAAGAAAAGGAAAAATACTGGAATACACATCAGTCACTAGAATAGAGGATGTTTGCAGAGAATTCTGTTGGAATACCCTCTAAGGCTGTGGAATTTGCAGAAGGGTAAGACCTCGTAACTCATGCAGTACAGTGTGAGCCCAGGAAGTGAGGCAGGTAACACCATATGGTTCACAGAATCATAGAATGGTTTAGGTTGGAAGGAACATTAAAGATCATCTAGTTACACACACACACACACACAAACACACACACGATGGGCAAGGACAACTTAAACTAGATAAGGTCATTCAAGGCATTATGCAGACTGGCCTTGAACACCTCCGGGGAGGGGGCATCCACAACCTCCTTGGGCAACCTGTTCCAGTGTCTCAACACCCACACTGTAAAGAATTTCTTTCTAATATCCAGTCTACATATACCCTCCTCAAGCTTCAATCCATTCCCTTTTGTCCTATCACTACAAGCCCTTGTAAAAAGTCCCTTCTCGGCTTTCTTGTAGGCACCCTTCAGGTTCTGGAAGGCCACAATAAGGTCTCCTTAAGTCGTTTTTTCTCCAGGCTGAACAGCCTCAACTGTCTCAACCTGTCCCCACAGGGAAGGTGCTCCAGCCCTCTGATCATCTTAGTAGCCTCCTCTGGTCTTACTCCAGCAGTCTCATCTCCCTATTGTGCTGGGGGCACAACAGCATAACCTATCAGACCGAATCCCCAAAATCCTTCATGGAAGGTGGCTCCAACAAAGAAAGGCTGAAACATGCTATGAGAGCTTACTTGTGAGGGAGCTGGGAAAAGGTGGAATGGTAAAACCAGGAAGAAATGAAAGCCACTCACTAAACCATATAAACAAGTTTCTTAGTCTACTCTAATTGGATGTTGACATATTTATGTAGCTTTCTTTAATGAAGCTTCTTACAGAATAAAGAAATACTGTCAAACTTTGCTAAAAGCAGTCTCAATTTGTTAAATAGGCTATGAACTACAAAGAGCACACACACAGACATTCTTCCTTTTAGCCACGTAAAAACACATTATCAATATGCAGGTGATGAACAGGCAAGAATCACCAATTCTGGTCTCCTTCACTGTAAGTGAACAAGTTTTGTACATAATCCCTTTCCTAGATATTTCTAGCACACTGTACAAGAATTTTAAAATGTGTCACACATGACAGTTCTCCTAATACCTTTAATTAAAACACTACCAGGAAGTTAAAATGAAAAAGGATTATTTTTAAAAAATACATTAAAACCTTAAGCTCCTGTTATTTTACATTCTGGTAAGAAGGAAATGAACAATGAAGCCACATTTTGGGATTTAAGATAATCGTAAGATTTTAAGTTGAAGGGCAGGAAGAGGCTTCATTTATAAATTTGCTTTTAAGAGGTACAAGCCCTATGTTCCTTTATTATTACAAAGACTACCATTTAAAATTTTGCCCTTTTAAACTCCCAACATTTGTTCACAAGCTGCATCTTACCTCTGCCCCAATATAAATGACAAACATGAACTCCCACTGAATGAAAGGAAGCTAGTTAATAACTGGGTTTATTGTCATTTCTAGCTGTCTCAGAACACCCTCTGGATTTTGCTCTGAATACAAAATTATTAATATGATCTTAGTTTTCATGGTGCTCAGCACACTGAGCAGCCTCTCTGCTATTTGCAAACTCTCCCACTCCCATTGGACAAAGGCATTTTATTCTTTCCTGGATAAGAGCTGGGATGTAGGGGCACAGCAAGAAGAAGGTCAGTCGACTCTAAGATCTTTGCATGCCCATGTGAATAGCTGGCAGGTCCAGCTGCTAGGAGTAATCAGTACTTTTTAGCATTCTAAGGGGTTCTGAGCATTGCGCTCCTGATTTCAGTGGCAGTTCTAAGTCCCACAGTTGCTCAGCCCTCTGTCTCTTCACTCCAAGAAGGGGCACATCAGTAGGTCCTGTGTGCTGAATACAACGATGCCAGGAGCTCCGAGAGGGGGACAATGGCAGTGGCCTTGCAACAAAACAACTAATGAGCTTGTCTTTGCTCCCTCACAAGACTCCAACCTCATGATTTCAGCAGGAGACCAAGACAGGGAACTCCTTTACAATGCAAGCCTAATTCCTAGAGTTGTATCATCTTCTGGAACAACCCCCCAACTTTAGGGGTCTCTGATGAGACTGTTAAATCTGAGTGGGATTATCCCATACAAAGGAGAAGACTTAAGCAGATGTGTACTACTGATTGTAACACTCATTTTCTAGTGAAGAGCTACTCCATGCCATTTCTGGGATTGGGAGAAATGTGGAAAAAAATACAAAAATTTGTTTACTTGGATTTTTTTTTTTGTTTGTTTGTTTTTAATGTAAACTGGAAAGCCAAACTGGTATCCCGTTATGGAGCAGCATGTTGATGTACTAATGCTGACAGACATCATCAGTTCCAAAGATCCACTTATCAAAAACCTGGTACCTAAGCAACTGAAGTAAAAGACAGAGGTAGTAGGCTATCTTCTGTGATACTACAATGATAACATACGTATCTGCTACTGTGTTTCATAAAGTCTTTGTTAACAGCAGAGAAAAATCTTCAGTTCAAATTCTAGATTCTTGATAAAGATGCTGCACTTATTACAGATCTGTCCCACCCATCTCCATTCCTCTTGCAGAACACAGCTCTAAAACATTAACACCCCTGCTAAGCCTGGGAGAACAGGGGGTTTCAGTGCCTTACTGTGACTTTGAACAACTGAAACAGATGTATTACAAGAAAAAACAAAAAACCTGACCCCTTAAGAATGTTCAAACCATTGCTCAAAGCATGAGCTCTGTTTCCTAATTGGGGAAAAAAAAAAAACCAACACTTTTTTTTATTCCTTTTGGTTTAATATAGATAAAACAGCATTTTACTGTACTCTTGGTCTCATAAATACTTCAACTGTTTTCAAATGGACTTTTCATGAGAAAGAAGAAAAACAAAAAACAAACCCCCAAACAACCCATGCCAGGGCACACAATGCGTATAAAAATGTCTCAGTTCAAACAAGTGGAACATAAAAAACTTATGACCAGATGACAAAAAGAATTAAAAATTAAAAGCAATAAACAATGTAAAGTAAAAATGCTATCTGCTGCACCCACAATTATTTATGTTACTGGAGTGCTTGAAGACCCCAACTGGCACACAGCTCCCCAGTAGGAACTATGAGACAACAAAGTCCCTGTTCTGAAAGGATTTAAAGAATGTTGGCTTTGAAATCATACTCTGATAATACTGCAGTGCAACTCTAATTAGAGCTGGAGCGTAACTGTGCCACATGAAGAACTACGTCCCACTTCCAAATGCAAAACATGATTTAAGATTTAACAGATTGAAATAAACTTGGAATCTAACTACAGTACAGAATCATAGAATGGCTTAGGTTGGAAGGGACCTCAAAGATCTTCTAGTTCCAACCCCCTGCTATAGGCAGGGACACCTGTCACTAGAACAGGTCAATCAAGCCCTCATCCAACCTGGCCTTGAACACCTCCAGGGAGGGAGCAGCCACAACCTCCCTGGGCAACCTGTTCCAGTGTCTCACCATCCTCACTGGAAAGAACTTCCTCCTAACATTCAGTCTAAATCTCCCCTCTGCCAGTTTAAACCCATTACCTCTCATACTGTCATTACAAAACCTTGTAAACGGTCCCTCCCCAGCCTTCCTGTAGGCCCCCTTCAGATACTGGAAGGCTACTCTAAGGTCTTCTTGAAGCCTTCTCTTCTCCAGGCTGCAGAGCCCCAACTCTCTCAGCCTGTCCTCATAGCAGAGCTGCTCCAGCCCTCTGAGCATCTTTGTGGCCCTCCTCTGGACCCACTCCAACACTTCCATGTCCTTCCTGTGCTGGGGGCTCCAGAACTGCACACAG